>JASDQU010309843.1:242222-263238 GCA_032191745.1 Picea mariana | reverse complement strand
AAATTAGTAAGAATAATGAATAATAAGAATTGATGGAGGTATAATATAAATGGAAGAAATAAAATATAGATAAAAATAAAATAATATAATACCTTTCACTTTCCTCATTTTACCATTCCCGACCAAGACCTCCAATTCAAATATTTTGACGTTATTGACACCCAAAATGCAATGCATATTAATTTTCCTCCCTAAATCAAAAAGATAATTACTAATATACACCAACATTTGATATACCATATACCCCTCCACCATAGAACCCTCGGGATGTTCTCTTTGTCTAACTAAAGCCTTCAATGACTTCAAGTGTCTCTCCACCATCCACATTGACCTTGTGTGTACAGGTCCACACAATTCAATCTCCTCGACCTGGTGTATGAGGTAGTGTTCTTGGGCATTGAAAAATGCTAGAGGTAGATACTTTTGCATTGCACATATTAAACGAGGAATTTCTCTCTTCCAATATTTTATATCTTCCTTATGGATTTCTTTACATGACAACCACCTACAAATGTTATGAGATCAAAATATGTTTCAACAATGACAATATTGTATACATGAATATTAAAAGTAAAACACATGTCATCAACAACTTCTACAACATTTTTATTACATATAAATAATAATGTGTAATTCATTTGTCGTTATTTAGCTCATGTATTTTCCAAGGCCGTATATAAATTGTTTTACGTTGTTGTCAAAGCTATCGGGAAAAGATAGAGGTAGCACATACTGTAACAAAACAATGGCACATTAATAAATTTCCGATTTCATATTAACAATATATTTATAAAATTTAAAAATATTACATCGATTCTTACCAATACATAACAAATATACAAAAGAAATTACCTTGATGAAGGTATGCCAGTCATGAGTTTTTAACCCACCAAATTCACCTTTCTTTGTTAATATATTCTTGATGTTTGAAGCAAATCCTGTTGGAAATCTATTTTTCTGAATGAGCTCTTTTACAACATTGCTTTCATGTTCTTTAAATAACCATGGGAAGCTATTTCGATCGACTCCATTAGCCCTATTTAAATCAATAATATTTAGCATTGCATGATTGGCTTCTTGAATTCCCCTACAAATTTTAGAAAATTTTCTTTGTCACGCCTTCCATCTAAGATTCTCCACAACATTTCTGTTACGTTCTTCCCGACATGCATTGTGTCGATGAGTTATTTCTAGTTGCTCATAGTAGGGCAACCTACTGAATTGTTTGGGGAAAATTTTCATTCCTCGTGGAAGCAGATCAATGCCTTGATGACCAACTATATGTTACATAAATGAAATTAACACAACAATTGTTAGATTATACATAGTAGACATGAGAATTCAACACAATTAAAAAATGTAATATATTGCATACGATGATGAATATTGACTTACATTGACGATTTGATCTGTTATATTCCAACTTCTATAGGTGTGGTGTCATTCTTAGTGGTTTTATCCCACACTCCTCTTTACCATTGAAAACATGTTTATCGGTATTTCAATACCTATGGTTCTTAGGGAGAAAGTGCCTATATTCATCAAACACCTCCTTTCCTAAACTTCTTCAATGCTGAGATCTCATTCTAGGACCACAAACTGGACATGCAAATTTACCCTTTGTTTGTAGACCTAGAAGATACGCATCAATGGAAACATTAGTTATATAACAAGCAATTATTTAAAAAACAAACATTATAATATCATCAACATCTAACTTATTTAAGTGCAATAGTGTGTTACATACCACAAAAATGTGTTAGTCCTAGTGCATTGTGAATTGTCTATGTAAGAATCCCATGGAATTGAAATCCTCTTTGAACTATTGGTCTAGAGATGTCGTACATAGTGATGTTGTCCCATAACTTTAACAACTCATCGACAAGAGGCTCAATATATACATTCATATCTTTCACTTGGTACTTACCTAAATGGTTAAAAAATACACATAATTACTACACCTTGTATACATATATGAAATTGTGAAATTAACAAGACAAATGAAATGTTAAACATTAAAAAAATGATTTCATTATAAAAATATACCTGGAACAATCATTGCCAATATTGTGTGCTCTCTCTTTATTGACATCCAAGGAGGAAGGTTATTGTTTATAACAAAAACAGGCCACACCGAGTAGATAGACCTGAGCTCACCAAATGGATTTACACCATCAGTTGCTAATGAAATCCTAACATTAAGAGGTTCTTCTTTAAAAATTGGCCATCTTTCTTTGATATTTTTATATAAAGAACCATCTGCAGGCATTTGAAGAACATCATCTTCACTTCTATTTCGTGCATGGTAATCCATAAACTGTGCTATGTTCTAACATCTAAATAGTTGTTGCAGGCATGGAATTATGGGAATATAACGAAGAACCTTGTGAGGCACCCTTTTTGTTAACTGATCAGTTCGATATCTACTGATTTGACATTGTGGGAAATTCAATTCAGATGCATATTGTCCATAATATATTATGTTATCATTGGGTCATGCATCAATAGCCTGATATTCCATTCCAATTTCTTTTAAAATGGAAGATAATTCTTGGTATGTGCGAGGTAACTTATTTGGTGATGGTAAGAAATATTCACCTATCAACCTACAACAACAATATACAAAAAAAAAAGCCAATAACGAAAATTATATTAATCATTATAAATATTGCATCTTTAATTTAGACATCAATTCACAATGAAAACAAAATAAAATAAAAGTTGAAAATGGCATAAAACTGTAAAATTATGTTGCTTACCTTAGGATCTGTGTCATACATGTGTTTGACAAACCATTTGATACCTTCAATTTGACCAACAACATTACAGCAAAGAGAACACTTCTTTTAGGGCCTTCATATAGGGATTCAGTGGCATTTTGAAGGATAGGTTTATCAAAAATATATTCAACATCATTGTCCTCATCATTGTCATCATTATCATCCTACAAGTTGTCCTCCTCCATGTTGACATCATCATCCATTGGAGCATTATAAATGTCTTGGATCAATCTGTTTGTCCCATCATCATCAACTGTATTATTAATATCATCATTCCATAGGAATAACGTGATCACCATTATCCACACGATTAAGTTCATCTTGTTCTTCAGTATTATCTCTATGAAAACGTCTCTTGCTAGGCAACATCACATTCTTAGGATGATTTTTCTTTAATAAAAACAATGGAAGCAATAAAATAGAGTTAGAGTATATCACAAATATTATTTTGAAAGATAAGTTAAACAAAAACAATTAATATATAATACCCTTAAAGATCTATAATAACTAATTACTTACCATGGGACGATATTCATTTCCCCCTTCAATGTGCCCGTTCTCCCTACAATGTTTTTCAACTATTTTTAAAGGTAGTCTTCTTCCATTAAAACCCCTGCATTCACAACAAGGGAAATAAAATTTCCCATCACCATGAATCACCATGTGCCGCTTTAACATAACAAGCTCTATTTTCTTGTCTGGAGTTGACATTGTAATTACCTATTACAACAAATCCATTGAAACATTATAAGTACAATGTACAAATCTATTCAAATAATTTGGTATATATTTAGATATTTGTAATGAAAATTATATAGCATGTTTAGAAAAAATAAGGGACAAAGCATGAAACATTAATAAGAGGAGGTGGATCTATTATCACCCAAATCACACTATATAATATTAATTCCCTAATAAAAATTAGGGTAGATTTAGGGACACACAAGAGTACTGATGCCCAATATCAACAAAAAAGCCACTTCTCTTCACTTCTAGTTGGTTCTTTTCAAACTCAAGGAGGAAACCCTAAATGTAAATTTACTAAGGCAAGGATACTTATATATTTAAGAAGTTCCATGAAATATCAGAACAAAATTAGAGTGATTGAATCTAATTAGAGTGATTGTAGCTGAATTATTAATCTTTTTACTCTATCAAAAGTGGATAAACCATAAAATCTTTCTAAGGAGTTAAAATAAACATTAAAATCTGATTTAAGGAGTGAAAATAAGCCATAAAATAGTTCAATAGCACCAAATTATGAAATCACACAGAAAATTTTTAAGTACTGACCTTCAAAATCTTAGTTATGTAGAGTCTGATCAATTCAATGTTTCTTTTCTTGAAAGAGAATTGAAATCAAGATTTCATAAAAAACCAGAACACCTGAATGATTTTCGCAACTGTAGAAAATGATTGTCTCAACTATAGCAAATTTGTCATAACTGAGATATATGTAGGATTGATTTGTCATAAATGACGGTTTGATTCTCACATGTGCCGTTGTTGGTCGTTATAGAGACTAACTAGTGGTTGGTCGCTCTACCGACCAAATTTCGTCATTAAAACAACCAACTTGGAAGGTTGGTCGCTAGAGCGACCAACATTTGTACCCCAAAAAAAAAAGTATATTTAGTCTAAAAAAAGAAAAAAAAAATACGATGAAATTTTAAACCATCATAATTTGCGTCCAATGTAGTAGTGGTATTTTTCACCTATAGGTGTGCTTCTACATTACCAAATCAATAGTTCCATTTAAGTTTTTCTCGATGATCCCTTACCCAATGGTCCAATCTATAGACATTCCCTTCTAGAGAATGAGAATCTTACATATGTTCAAGATAGCTCTATTTTCCACAATCATTTTTAGGTGTACTTGGGGTTCTAGCTACTATCCCCCATTGATATAGTTCTTCCTTCTACATCTTCACCAATAGGGTCCTCCTACACTCAAACCAAGGAAGATGATGTAGCTATATTTGTTGAATGGATCCATCACTTCCAACTATAGGTTCATTGCATCCTTCAACAGGCAAATACCAAGTACAAGTAGAACAACTACTTAATCAAGGAAAGTGGCTCACTAAGGTTTAGATTGAGTAAAAATTTCCCCATCTCTCGAGGGAAATTGACACAAGGGGGAACATTGCTTCCTAGGTCGAGAGGACTGATCTAGGTGGATCTTGGTGGCCATCTGCCTTTTCCATTGAATCAACATTTTTGAGGCTGTGGTTTTCATAAACCATGATATTCACCCTTTTGATGGGGAATGTAATGTAATTCCATGTCCATTTGTTAATTACAACCATCTTATGTACATGCATACATTGTTAGTGCACCAGATCCCATTAGAAATCTCCACTTAAGTGCACTTTGGCTAGAGTAGTACTAGGATGGGTGACCTCCTAGGAATTCCTAGTGTTTTACATGCCTGTGGAATTTTGTAAACTTAGACCAATTTGTCCCACATAAATCATGGGAATTATTCTCCTCTCACTCTCTCATATATAATCAAGGTGAAGGAGGTCCTTTAAGGATAGAATGGAGTCTGATGTAAATCTTGTTGCGAATAAAGCATAGCCAACATCTCTTTCTCTTCAAACATGAGCTACCACCATTATAGCCAATTTGTGTCTACAATATTCTACAAGATAAATATTGAATTTTAAGGTATTTTTCAAGACATTTTTTAATAGATCGTTCATTTTGTATATATTGTAATGATTATGAAAGGAAATTGTGTAAGGCTTAATTACAAGTCGTATCAACACCTTATAAAATGTGTGTTCTTGTTTCATAAATAAGAAATTTAGGCATTTTAGTCATTACGGAAAGCGAAAGGAAATTGGCCAAGTTTTTTTAAGGTCCACATTTGGATTTGAAACTTTCTATAGACAATTTCACTTCTCGTATCTATTGGTAAACTATTCTTCTATGAAGTCCTTCTCTATATCACAAATATATACTCAATCAGTGATAATCATTTTTTCTATCACAAATATATACTTAATAAGTGATACTTTGATGGAATGACCATTTTACAGTTTGTGATATAAAATATGTACTAAGATGTTAATGTTTACTAATTTGATATTTGTTTTTCATTTTGGTTTGATTTATATAAAACAATTGTGTATTTATTTTCCCTTTAAGAAAATATTTTGAAAAAACCATACTAATTTGTATGTGGTTTCCTTAGTCCTACAACTAGGTAGGAAATGTTATCTTGAAATACTATTTGGATTTTTGTAAGCTAAAAAAGTTATACAAGTGAAAATAAATATCCATAAATAGCATGCATAGTTTTAATGTGATAACGATTAGTTCACACAATTTGCATAAAATAGCTATGATATATGCTCAACAAGTTTGATAACACTCAACCTAGATAACATGTTCATTACAATAACGTGTTGATTTGTAATGGAGATTTAAAAATAGTCGCATCGTTGTCTATCATGTTGGTTGGTGCCAGGTTATTTTGAGGTATATAGTTGTATTACATGTATGGATTTGGATTCGAAACTTTCTATACACAATTTCACTTCTCGTTTCTATTGGTAAGCTCTATCATTGTCTATCATTTTGGTTGGTGCCAAGTTATTTTGAGGTCCACATTTGTATTAGAGGTATGGTTTTGGATTCAAAACTTTTTATACACAATTTCACTTCTCATATCTATTGGTAAGCTCTTTTTCTATGTAATCCTTCTTGCTATCACAAATATATACACAATCAATGATAATCCCTCTTTTTATCACGAATATATACTCAACAATTTATACTTTTATGGAATGCCCATTCTACACTTTTTGATAGAAATATGTACTAGGATGTTAATGTTCACTAATTTGATACTTGTTTTTCATTTTGGTTTCATTGATATAAAAAAAATTATGTGTTTATTTTCCATTTAATAAAATATTGTGAAAAAACCATACTAATATGTGTGTGGTTTCCTTATTCCTACAACTAGGTAGGAAAAGTTATCTCGAAATACTATTTTTATTTTTGTAAGATAAAAAAGTGATACAAGTGAAAATAAAGATCCATAAATTGCATGCATAGTTTTAATTTGATTACAATTAGTTCACACAATTTGAATAAAATAGCTATGATATATGCTCAACAAGTTTGATAGCACTGATCCTAAATAACATGTTGATTTGTAATGGATCTTTAAAAATAGTCACATCATTGTCTATCATGTTGGTTGGTGCCATAATAAATAGATTTATGTGTTTAAGTATGAACAATAATTTAAAAGGTGCACACAATAAGAGAAGTTACTAATGATCTTTTCAATGATCATTTAGATCAACATTGTACATGTTCACAGTTCCATTGAACATTCTTTATTTTGGCTCAAGTTTTAGAGACTCGTGATCCATCAACATTTGCAAAAGCTTTTGTCCATTCAAAATGGGATGCAACAATGAATGTTGTAGATCATTCTTTAATGGAAAATGGTTCTTGGGATCTTATCCATCTTTTGAAAGGAAGAGAAATTATTAGATGTAAATTGGTGTATACGAATAAGTATGTATTATATGTAAGTGTCGATATATGTAAGGTCTTGCTAGCTTCCAAAGTATTTTATGAAGTAGAAGACCTATACTCAAAGCCTTTCCCATGTAGCCAAAAATGAATATTAAATTCCTTATTCTAGCCCTTGCAACATCATATAAATGGTAGGTCCATCAAATGAGTGTTAAATCCAACTTCTTGTAATGTCCCTAGCCATCCATGTCGAACCACGCTACGCCAGAGAACTCTTACTATTCTCTCTCTATGAAACATACTGTAACATACCCAATATGCAACTGAGTTATGCCACATAAATTTTTTTAACTGCATGAAATTAAAACATACACACACAAAAATCTTGCGAAAGAATTATATATAAAACGTAAACATACAAATGCATCTGCAAATACATGGAAATAACAATAAACATATACATGCAACATATATAGGAAATACCCATAAATATAAACATGTAAATAACAATGTAGCATGTAAATTTTTCACACAATTGACACTTATCTTGGTAATAATTTCACCAACTGCATGCCTACCTTCCATGAATCTCCCAGACTTAGACAAAATTGCTCATCACTCTCAACAGTGAGTCACCCTCGAGATGGAACTAAATTCCACCCGGGTAAAGGGATTCCTAACCAGGCTAAAGGCTCATAGACAATAGGAAAGACTCTGTCTCAAGTGCCAACTCAAACTAACAACATACAGTCCCTCATTCCCCACATGCCTGTCCCACCCAGGAAGTGTGCCCCTTCTCTGCTCAATATTCCTTCAACTGCCCCACTTCCTTTCTGGGCTTCAACAATAGGCTGAGCAAGAAGTCTCAGAGAACTGCAACTGTAGTTTAACACCTTTAGGAAATCAATTCCCAACAATTATATCACTGAGAGAAATGCTCACGGGCCTGAAAAACCGCCTCTTCTATATCCCATGGGCCTGATGACCCTCTTATTCAATCCATCTCCCAAGATAACCAACTACACCCTCACAAAATGACCATGGATACGTGTTCAAGTACAGTCATGAAGGCATGAAAGATAACTCAATGGGTGTGTGCATGCTCATGGATGATTGACTGGATGACTAAATGATGGAAGGAATGATGGGAAGAATGATGGAAAATATCATAGGAAATGCACTAAGTCCCAACAATATGTATGCATGTCCACAACTTGACACTTTTCATGTTGGGAGCTACTTTGGCCCACTTGTCCCCAACTTTAGAACTTAAGATAAAATAATTATCCATACTTTATATTTAAGAAATGTTAATATAATATTCCTTTTTTTCTTAAGCTCCCTAGCTTAGCCCCTTTCCTTAACTTAGCCCCTCCCTTTCCCTAACCAGTGGAGTTTAGTCCCCCATCTCTTTTATCGTGGTCAGTCTGCGTGCAACGATGTATTTTATATTAATTATGAGACATATACAAAAATAGGCAAACTGGCCTTTAACATCTAGGATCTCTGGCCTAATCAAAACATAAGATTCCTATCTTATAATAACTGGCTCACCAGACTATAAAACATACCATATACACAAATGCTTGATGGCCTCACAATTGCACGCACTTAATATGTTGCATGTGGTATCCTGGAATGTGCACACTTCATCATTTCACTGTGCAGTACATGCACGCACTATGCCATGAAATTTTCATACAAAAATGATATCAAACAACTCACCATCTTAAGTAAATTTTCATTTACATTACATTTGGGTTCGGCCTTAGGTATATTACAATCCCCTCCCCTTATTTATGCACTGTCCTCAGTGCATCATGTATCCATATACAAAAAAACTTCAAGAATCCTCAAAAAGATGCGGGTATTCTGTTTGCATTGCATCCTCATGCTCCCAAGTAACGTCCTCAGGACTGTACCAGGTCCATTGGAACTTTACAATCCCAATGTCTTAGTTCCAGAGTTGTTTGATTTTCCGGTCAAGAATGCATATTGGATGCACTTGGAAAGCGCCTTCTTGCTCCACTTGAATCACATTCCAATCAATGACATGATTAGCATAAGGTATATATTTATTTAGCAATGATACATGGAATACATTATGAACAGACATAGACACCGACAATGCAATCATACAAGATACTAGACCAATATTCTCTAGGATTTCAAATGGTCCACAATAGTGAGATGCCAACTTTGAACAATTTCCCAACTTCAGGGAACTTCTGTTGGTTTTCACTTTCAAGAATACATGATCACCCACTTTAAATTCCTTGTGAGTTTTGCCCTTATCAACATAGATTTTCTTCCTGTCTTGGGAAACCTTCAATTTTTTCTTTATTTTTATCATTTGCTCCTCCATTTCTATGAGTAATTCTGGTCCAACCATTGCTCTATCTGCTAGGTTATCCCATCTTACCGGTGTGTTGTACTTTCTGCCATACAATGCCTCAAATTGGCTCATCTTTAGAGATGTTTGGTACCCATTGTTGTAAGAAAACTCTACCAAGTGTAGGTAGTCTTCCCATTTTGATGGTTTATCCATCACATACATCCTCAAAATATCCTCAGTCACTTGATTTACCCTCTTTGTTTTTCCATCTGATCCTGGATGATAAGTTGTGCTAAAATTCAAATTTGTTCCAAATCCATTAAATAATCCTTTCCAAAATTTTGAGGTAAATTTGGATCTCTGTCAGACACAATTGTCTTTCGTATGCAATGTAATCTTGCAATTTCCTTTATATAAACATCAGAAATGTTGGCTTCCTTATGAGTGATCTTAACTAGAACACAATGGGCAGATTTAGTAAGCTTATCCACCACTACCATGATAGAATCATGTTTCTTGTTTGTTCTGGGAAATTTGGTGATGAAATCCATTGTTACAACTTCCCACTTCCACTCAGGAATGGGTAATGGTTGTAGAAAACCAACTGGGTGTCTATGCTCAGCCTTTACTTTTTGACATTCCAAACATCTGGCAATAAAATCAACAACCTCTTTCTTCATGCCTGGCCAATAATATTGGCTCTTCACAGCTGTAATAGTTTTCTAATATCCTCGGTGCCCAACATAAGGTACATTATGCGTTTCTCTCAATATTAGAATTTTCAATTCCTGAGAATTTGGTACATAAATTCTGCCCCATACATGAGAATTTCATTATTATCTAGCTTGTATTCCTCAATTTTCTGCTGCAAAATACCTTGCTGTAATTTTGCCACTAATTCCTTGTATTGCAAATTTGGTTTGGTAGCCTCTATAATTCTACGTTTTAAATCTGATTGGTGCACGCTAATGGTTGTAGCATGTATTCCATGCACTCTTCTGCTGATTGAATCAACCAGTTTGTTCTCTTTCCCCTTGATATGATTTATATCAAAGTCATATTCACTCAGAAATTCTAACCATTTGCTTTGGATAGCATTTAGAGTTGGTTGATCAAATAAATAATTCAGACCATTATTGCCTATTCTTAGCTCAAACCTTTTCCCCATGAGGTAGTGTCTCCATTTCCTCAAGGCATGCACTATGGCTGCCAACTCCGAATCATGAGTGGCATAGTGTCTTTCATGCTCCTTCAACTTCCTTGATTCATAACATATAACAAACCCATTTTGACTGAGGAGTCCAGCAAGTCCCTCTTTACATGCATTTGTGCACACAATTAAGTCTTCATTTGGGTCTACAATCCTTAGTATTGGAGCACTTGTTAACAATTGTTTCAAGTGTTGAAAACTCTTTTCACAATCCAATGTCCATTGAAACCTCACACCCTTTCTTTGCAAGGAAGTGATTGGGTGTGAAAATCCTTCAATAAATCTTCTGTAGTATCATGCAAGGCCCATGAATGATCTTACCACTGTCACATTCTTTGGCATTGACCAATCTCTAATGGCTTCTGTCTTGTTAGGATCCACTACTATCCCATCCTTTGAAATATTATGCCCCAAATAATGAATTTGCTTATGATAAAATGAGCACTTGCTCAATTTGGCATACAACTGATGCTCCCTTAATACTTGCAACGCCATTCTCAAATAACGCTCATGATATTCTTCCGACTTAGAGTATATAAGAATGCCATCCAAAAATACAATGAAAATCTTGTCTAAATATTCTCAGAAAACACCATTCATTAAGCACATGAAAATAGTTGGTGTATTTGACAACCCAAATGGAACCACTATGAACTCATAATGACCATACCTTGTCCTGAAGGTGGTCTTGCTGATATCCTCCTCTTTAATCCTTACCTGATGGTATCCTGACCTAAGATCTATCTTTGAAAATATCTTTGCATCCTTCAATTGATCAAAAGGATCATCAATCCTTGGGAGAGGATATTTATTCTTCACAGTCAGTTCATTCAATTGTCTCAAAATCAATGCACAATCTTAATGTTCCATATTTTTTCTTCACAAACAAGAATGGGGCACCCCAAGGTGACACACTTGGGCATTTATACCCCTTCTTCAGAAGTTCTTCAAGTTGCATTTGCAACTCCTTCAGCTTTGGTGTACTCATTATGTAAGGAGTCTTTGACACTAGAGATGCTCCAGGCATTAAATTTATAGAGAAATCAATATCTCTCTTTGGGGGTAGTCCTGGTACCTCCTTGAACACATCTTCAAAATCTTCCAGGACTGCATGATCTTCCAAATTTGGCACCTTATCTTTAGGTGTCCCTTCCATATGTGCTGCAAATATTTGACACCCTTTCCTGTAACATTTCTTCAATTGCAATGCTGAAATTTCTCTGATGGTTACTGCCATGGGAATTCCCTGCACATTCCTTAGTTCCCCTTCCTCATCCAAGCAATTAAATGCTTTGTTATGACAGTCTAGGATGGCATGATGTTGGTCCAACCAATCCATCCCAATTAGACAGTCATAGGAACCTAAAGGCAAGATGTTAAAATATGCCCTGGTGTTCAGTCCATTCATGTCCATAAGACATGACTTAACCATCTCATTAATTTTTCTTTTGGCTCTGGTAGCTAGTTGTACCAACCAAGATCTCCCATGATTTCTTCTTGGCAAATGCAAACTTTCCACCATCTTAGGATCTATATAACTATGAATAGCTCCTGATTCAATTAAAATAACAATGGTTTGGTTGTTAATCATACCTTCCACTTCAATCATATGTGACTGATACTCTGGTTGCCTGTTGTCCAGGGATGCATAGATCCTTGGCACATTTCTGCCCATGTCCTCCACTGTTTCAGCTTGTTGTACATTGTGAACAGTCCTCCCCTTTTCACCTCTGTGAGGACAATCTCTAAACATGTGATCTCCTTTACAACCCAACATTGAATAGGTGGTTTCCTTGGTCTTTGACCCCTTGTTTCAATGGTTCTGGGATGTCTAGGAGTTTGTTGTCCCGGTGGATTATTTCTGAAGAATGGCGGCTTAGCTCCCTTCTTCCTCTGATTCATCTTGAACTTCTTTTTGTCTTCCCAAGATTTTTGTAAATTTGGCCTTGCTTTTTTCTGATCATATAGGCATTTAGCTATCCTTATGGTTTCCTCGAATGTCTTGGGATCATCATACTGTATGTTATCACTGATGAATGATGGAAATCCACTCAAATACCTCTGAATATTAACTGTCTCATCCTTTATGAAAGATACATACTTCACTAGTTCTAAAAACCTTCTTTCATATTCATCTATTGTCATACTCCCAAGCTTGAGTTCAAAGAACTCTTTCATTTTCTTGTCATAATATCTCTTAGTCAATTATTTCTTCTCAAAATACCTCTTGAATTCCCTCCAAGTAACATTTTTCTCTTTAATGTCTTTCGCCTGCACAAGCTGATCCCACCACATGGATGCCTTTCGATTCAGTTGATAGATAGCAATTCTACCTTCTGCATGAGAAGAATAATTATGCAATTGAAAAAAATTTCTCATGCCCAACAACCATGTCTTTTCATCTTCATCCTTCTTGTGCTCACCATCAAATGTAGAAGGTTTGATTTTGTTCATTTCTCCTCATAGCTCATCCACCCCAGATCCATTATGATTCCTGATAGTGGATGGACTTGAGCTGTTGTGTGCTCTCTTATTGGAATGACACAGGGAGTGATGGTGATGTCTTATAACACTCCTTGATTTTATTTTCTCACCAGAAGGCCAACGACTTCCTCATTTGCTTGGGCCACTTTTCTTGTCCAATTTCTTTTCTATTATGTTCAAGCTCTCCAATAAATTCATGTTGAAGTCATCCTGCTGCTCCTTGGCTCTCATAAGCCTTTCATTATCATCTTTATGGCTTTGGAGATCCTTCTGTAAATTTTTAATAGTCTCTTCCATATTCATGTTTTCATTCCTTTCAACTCCATGTCAATTGAAGTTTGTTCCTTCAATGCCCAAATGGACATCCATCCCTATGATTTCATCTTCCTGGATGTAAGTCCATTGTGCCTCTTCCATTACTTTGGAATCTATCTTGATCTTGATCTGATCTAGTTGTTTTTAACTCTACAAAATGTGCAGCCATCAAAACTTTGTTAGGCTATTTGTTTCAACAATTTCATGAAAAATATGAACCATTTTGGTTCAATAATATATCATAACTTTTTCTTCTGATTTCCTAGAAAATTGAATGCTCGGATCAATTTTGTGGGTGGATATTTAGATTCCACTATCCAAGACCTTTCCAACACCTTCTCCCATGCTCAATTCTGAGTCTTGAGTAGAAAGTTATGGTCATTTGAATTTTTCCCATTAACCTTTATGTTCATACTTCCACTTGGCGCAATTATGTGTTGTAATTATGCATTCTTGCACTTAATACATTACAGATTTTGTATGATCTCAATTAGGTTTTTGCATAAACATATTATAGGAATTCTGTCCAAGTTTCACCTCATTCTGTGTTATGGTATGCTTGTTACAGCCTGCTGAAGTTCTAGGCCAATTTGTGTTTTTCGTCTGGAATGCTACATGTACCTTATTTTACATATTAAACACCTTTAACATGACCAGAAATTTAATTCTTCTCTGGGACTGTCTTCTATGGTTCAATATATTTCCATTGACTACTCCTCTACCTCAATCTGATTCCGGAGAAAAAAGTTATGGATCTTTGAAGCTAGTCGGGTCTTACAATTTACCCTCCACTGTTTAAGCTGTAACTTTCTCATAAAAGATCTGTTTGATGAACAATTTACACCATTAGCAAGATCTATCCAAGCTCTTTCATTTGAGATGCAAAGACAGAGTGTACCTTTGGTACACCTCTGTCTCGTGGTTTTTGAATTTCTAAAAATGCTCTTAAGGGCCTAAAAAACGCACTGCAAAAAGATGACATTCAAATGATATAAAACGTTGTAGAAAATCGCTGATTTTTTGCTATTGTTCACCCTCCAAACGACTTCACACGCACAAATTTCAACCTACACACCCATATTTACCATGCATAGCAACAACACAAGGTAAATTGTGCTTTGTGCACTTTAAAACCATTGTGTTTCACTTATTTGTCGTGCTAATAACTTGCACGCACTACTTTTGTGTCGCGTGCCCATATCCACCGCGTGCAGTTTTGGTTCTTGCACTATTACCTATTGCACGTAGTTTTTGTATCACATGCTGATATTCCGCTCGCATTATACTCTACGCATTGCACCATGCCAGAGTTCAATACACCCCCACCGCACACCAATACTCTGCGCACACCTTAACTAGATTATCTCGTGACAACATATCCCTACATTGCGTGCACAACTACCATACTCCACTATGTTGTGCCAACAATGCGCACACCACGTACGTCATTATTATGTGTGTGCACACCGCGCAATGCTAAATTTATCATGCGGCCCTATACATGAACATTTTTCTGCGTGGCACTGAAATTTAGCGTGCACGCCCGCACACTAACGTTTTTATGCGCAACACTAAAATTTAGCGCGCACACCTGCACACTAACATTTTTCTGTGCGGCACCAGAATCTAGCGTGTGTGCGCCAACATGCCAATACCTTGTTGCGTAGCGTCAAATTTTACCTATCACAATATTTTCACTATGCATCATGTATTTTTAGTGCACCCTCCTGCACACACTCTTTTTTATGCGCAACAATTCCTGGTGAATTCCACTGCAGAAATTGGGGCTTTCGGTTAACTTTTTTCCCAATTTACCATAGGCATTCAACAACTATGAAATTCATTCAATTTCACCTGATAACACCCGTTCAACCTCTGTAACAACAAACTATTGTGGGTTGACATTTTTGGAACGAATTTATCCAAAAAACAATTCATGAACTGAGAATTTTAATTATAAAACTCGCTCCAACTATTATAGCTTCTCTGTAAGTTCAAATTCGACCACTTGGCCGAATTTCCCCATTTTCTCATGAATTTAAAAATAGAAATTGGGGATTTTCTCGATTTCCACCCAATTGTTGTTACTTTTTTTTTTTTTAACCATGGACACTCTACAAACTGAAATTTGGCCACTTCGAAATAAATCACCTGTGACATTTTGCTTCAACTCAACTTGTTCGACCCATCCAGGCTCAATGTTGGAAACTGAGTCTCTAATACCAATTTGTAATGTCCTCGACCATCCATGTCGGACCACGCTATTCCAGAGAACTCTTATTGTTCTCTCCCTACGGAACATACTATAACATACCCAATATGCTATTGAGCTATGCCACATAAATTTTTCAAACTACATGCAATTAAAACATACACACAGAGAACTCTTGCGGAAGCATTATATATAAAATGTAAACATACAAATACATCTGCAAATACACGGAAATAACAATAAACATATGCATGCAACATATATAGGAAATACCCATAAATATAAACATGTAAATAACAATGCAACATGTAAATTTATCACACAATTGACACTTATCTCGATAATAATGTCACCAATTGCATGCAGACCTTCCACGAACATTCCAGCCTTAGACCACACTGTTCATCACTCTCAATAGTGATTCACCCCCGATATGGGACTAAAATCCACCCGAGTAAAGGGATTCCTAACCAGGCTAAAGGCTCATAGACAACAGGAAAGACTCTGTCTCAGGTGCCAACTCAAACTAACAACCTACAGTCCCTCATTCCCCACATGCCTATCCCACCCAGGAATTGTGCCCCTTCTCTTCTCAATAGTCTTTTGGCTACCCCACTTCCTTTCCGAGCTTCAGGAATAGGCCGAACAGGAAGTCTCAAAGCATTGTAGCTACATTTTAGCACCTTAAGGAAATCAATTCCTAGAAATTCTCTCACTCAAAAAATTTCTCACAGTTCTGAAAACCTGCCTCTTCTATATCCCATGAGCCTGACAACTCGCTTCTTCAATCTAGCGCCCAAGCTAACCAGCTACACCCTCACAAAATGGCCATGGATACAGGTTTGGGTACAGTGATGAAAGCATGAAAGATAGCTCAATGGGTGTGTGCATGCTCATTGATGATTGACTAGATGACTGAATGATGGAAGGAATGATGGGAAGAATGATGGAAAAGATCATAGGAAATTAACTCAGTCCCAACAATATGTACGCATGTCCCCAACTTGACACTTGTCATGTTGGGAGCTACTTTCGCCTAGTTGTCCCCAACTTTAGAACTTAGGATAAAATAATTATCCATACTTTATATTTAAGAAATATTAATATAATATTCATTTATGGGTTAATCTCCCTAGCTTAGCCCCTTTTCTTAACTTAGTCCCACCCTTTCCCTAACAAGTGGAGTTTAGTTCCCCATCTCTTTTATCGTGGTCGGTCTGTGCGTAGCTATGTATTTTATATTAATTACGAGACATATACAAAAGTAGGAGCACTAGCCTTTAACATCTAGTCTCTCCACCCAAATCAAAACATAAGCATCCTAGCTTATAATAACTGGCTCACCAGCCTATAAAACATACCATATACAGAAAGGCTCGCTGGCCTCACAATCACTCTCACTTAATATGCTGCGCGCAGTATCTTGGAATGTGCACACTTCATCATTTCACTTTACATTTGGGTTCATCCTTAGGGATATTACATCTTGCATGGGAATTTGCAAGAATAAATTTATATGGAATAACCTCTTGACTATACTCAAAATGATAATTGTAGTCTTTTTTCCTCCTTATAAAATCTTTCTATGGCCTTAAGAAAATTCCTCCGGGTTGGTATGCTAAAATGGATATCTTTCTTCTTAACACCATTTGTTTTAGATGTCATTCCAACCCCAATGTCTATGAATAAAGTGGGTGGCCATGTCATCATACTTGGTCTCTATGTTGATAATCGGTTACTCACTAGTAATGGTCCCATGCTTTTAATGATCTAAGTAAATCTTGGTGGACATACACCTTTTCCACCGAGTCAACATTTTCGAGCTTTTGGTTTTGATAAATGATTATACTAACCCTTTTGATGGGGAATGTATTGTAATGTCATCTCCATTTTTTAATTCCAACCATCATATGTACATGACTACATCATTAATGCATCAAATCACGTTAGAACTACGTAATTAAGTGCACTTGTGCTAGAGTAGTATTGGGATGGTTGGTGACCTCCTGGGAAGTCCTAGTGTTTTACATGCCTATGGTGTTTTGTAAATTAGACCAATTTATCCCAGATGCATTATGGGAATTATTATCCTCTCACTCTCTCATATGTAATCAAGGTGAAGGAGGTACGTTGACGATGGAATGGAGTGTGATATAAAGATTTTTGCAAATGAAGCATAGACAACATATCTTTCTCTTTAGAGATAAGATACCACCATTCTAGTCAGTTTGTGTCTACAATATTCTGTCATTTTTTAATAGAAGTTGGGTTTCATTGTATTTTCATGTTCTCTGCTATCATTTTTTGTATCTCATTTCGTTCTCAGTATAATATAGATCATCTGTATTAGATCATTTTGTTTTTTATTTCTTGGTGCATTTCCTCGACGAGGTCAGGGTATAGGGAGTTGGGTCTCAATCTAGTTTCACTTGGGGATGACTAATTTTTCCATCCTCAGACACCGACCATAACGGAAGAAAAGAGAGATGACAAATCAGGAGATCCATTCAAGACAACTCTCAAGGAATCCCTTGCACAATAGAGGAACAAGATGATGGAAAATTTTTATCAGATCCTGCAACGACTATCAATGGAGGTCAATGCATCTTCGCCAAGAAGCCATTTCAGAGATACAAAACCATTCAAGGTACAATTCAATTCTGATATACCCTTATTTGAAAGATAGATAGATGAAAATTGTCTACAAAAATGGTTGAATTTGCTAGAAGGTTGTCACTATGTCCAAATAATTTTTGATGGATAAAATATCATCTTCACACTCCTTAATGTCCTTCCCCATCTCAGAGATTGAAGAGAAGGTTACTGGGAGAGGTACATCGCAGATTCTCCCAAGGAGGAATTCTACCCTATTGGAAACTATGATGACCAGTATATGAGATGGATAAATCTCCGTCGGCAAGAGACAAGTTGGTACCAGAGTAAACTGACATATTTCATACCTTACAATCAAATTTGGGCATCAGAGACTCCGAGTGGAACATGTTTCGGAAGTACCACAGTGGCCTACACAGGTACATAAAAATAGAGAGGTATTTCTTCAACATCTTCTCAATGGGAGTTGTTTATCGATATGTAGTCAAATTCTAGTAGAAATTCAAGCAACGAAGTAAGTAGGAGTCCGGGTCTACAAATACGCACAAAAAAATCATGGAAAAGGAAACCCTAACGAAGGACAAAGCAAGGAGAGCCAATCTCAAGAAAATCAGTCCAAGCTGCTATATAATAAGGGTGATGGGAAATTGAAGAAGGACACTTGAAAGTGGTGTGAGTTCCACAAAATCCTCTAGCACAACACCAATGAATGTCACAGGTCGACAAGATTGTAGACAAGAACAAATATATTTTTCACCTATAGGAGTGCCTCTATACTACCAAGTCAATAATTCCATTGAATTTGTGCTCGATGATCCCTTACCCAATGGTCCAATCTATAAACATTCCCTTCCATAGAATGAAAGTCTTCCATATGTTCAACATATCTCTATTGTCCATGACCGTTTTTAGGTGTGATTAAGGTTCTAGCCATTATCCCTCATTGATATAGATCTTCCTGCTACATCTTCATTGATAGAGTCCTCCTACACTCATACCAAAGAAGATCATGTAGCTATATTTTTTGAATGGATCCATCACCTCCAACTACATGTTCATTACATCTTTCAACAGGCAAATACCAAGTACAAGTAGGACAACTACTTCATCAAGGAAAGTGTCTCACCAAGGTTTAGATTGAACAAAAGTTTCCCCGTATCTTGAGGGAAATTGACACAATGGGGAAAATTGTTTCCTAAGGGGGGAGGACTGATCTAGGTGGATCTCGATGGTCATCCACCTTTTCCATTGAATAAACATTTTTGAGCCTGTTGTTTTGATAAACCATGATGTTCACCCTTTTGATGGGGAATGTAATGTAATTCCATCTCCATTTGTTAATTAGAGCCACCTTATGTAATTCCTACATTGTTAATGCACCATATCCCATTATAACTCTACACTTAAGTGCGCTTTGTCTAGAGTAGTACTATGATGGGTGACCTCCCAGGAAGCCCTAGTGTTTTACATGTCTATGGAATGTTGTAAACTTAGAGAAATTTATCCCACATAAATCATGGGAATTATTCTCCACTCTCTCTCTCATATATAATCAATATGAAGGAGGTACTTTAAGGATAGAATGGAGTTTGATGTAAATCTTGTTGCAAATGAAGAATAGCCAACATCTATTTCTCTTCAAAGATGAGCTACCACCATTATAGCCAATTTTTGTCTACAATATTCTACTATTTTTTAATAGAAGTTAGGTTTCACTGTATTTCTATGTTCTCTGCTATTGTTTTATTTGTATCTGATGTCATTCTCAGTATAATATGGATCAATGGAACATCTCTTTTTATTCAGAGATAAGATACCACCATTTTAACCAGTTTGCGTCTAAATAATTCTGTTATTTTTCAATAGAAGTTGGGTTTCACTGTATTTTTGTGATCTCTGATGTCATTTTTTTTTAATCTCATTTTGTTCTCAATATAATATGGATCATCTAACCCATGCGAAATCTAGTCTTAGGAAGAAATTGGACATGATAAACTTAGGACATCAACAATATTTTCTTGGTCTCCATGTCTTGCAAACCAAGGAAGGTATTTCCCTTTCCCAATCTAAGTATGCATGTGACCTTCTTCACCACTTTCACATGGAATATTGTAAACCAACCCCATCTCCCTTCTAGTATTGAGTTAAACTTTCTACCACTTATACCACACCAAAATTATATACCACTTTGTATCGTCAACTAGTTGGTACCCTTTTGTATTCGACTCATACTAGTCCTGATATATCCTTTTATGTTGATATTGTCACATCGTATATGAAAACACCCCATGAAAACCATTAGAAACCCACGAAGGGGATACTTTGGTATATCTAAGGTACAATTTAGTGTGAGATACATTATAATTCAAGGGGTACTCCATTGTTGTTTGTCTTTACTAATTCAATTGGGATGACGACCTTGATGATCTGAAGCCTATTGATGATTATGTTTTCAATCTTAGTTCTGGTCTTGTCACTTAGGATTGTAAGAAGCAAGGTGCCATTTCTCTTTCTTCAACATAAGTATAGTATTAAGAAATAGTTCATGCAAGTCAAGAATCCATGTG
>JASDQU010309843.1:192262-214903 GCA_032191745.1 Picea mariana | reverse complement strand
TGTTCCTCATATCATACAAGATAGAGACAAATCCATTTTAATAAAGTCTTTACTAAAAAAAAAAACAACTAAAAAGATAGGTCTGTTGTGACAACTATTCAAAATAGTTACATCATCCAAATATTCTTGAAACCGTTTCTCAAAATGAAAATTACAAATTTGGAGCATTCCCAACCATTTACTCGTTCCTTCAACTTTTGCAAATTGATCCTCTTCACACCTGAGAAAAAAATCGAAATCTAAATTAAAAAAGCAATCAAATAAATTAATTAAAAGACAAGCTACATAATCTATGATTATGTAGCTAGTCTAAATAAAACCAAAATAAAACAATTTCAGTTATCATTAAACAAACCAAACGTAAATTCCAAGAAGAATGTTTACCCATTAAACCTTTGAAAAAGAAACATGAGATAATTCTGAATTGATAACAACGTTGAAATTGGTGAAATTTTTTATAATAATATCCCCTGACCTCCTGAACTGTTTGTTGGCCTTGGGTGAAACCAATTGGATGCTAGCTCTCAGATCTTCATTTTCATTCTCCAAAGCTAAATTGCGAGCCATAACTTGATTTAGTTGAGCCTGTAGATAAGGAATGTCTTGGTAATATCTCTGGATCCAACTAAAACAACCCTCACAGTATACCTGTTCCAGATTTGGTAGTGGGTGAGTATGATATGAGTTTAATGGTTTATACTGCTCCATAACCCTTTTCAAGTCATATTGAATACTTGAAAATCCCTCTTTCTCCTTTAGAAATGGAGGCAAGTTAGACACAAAATCATATTGGGGTGAATCTATTTTAGTGGGATCAGAACTAGTGACGTCAATAGAGATCGCGTCCTCGATATCAACTGTGGGGATAGGTTATCACGGTTCTGGTGTCGATTCCTGGTCATTCTTGAAAGAAGTCGATCGTTCCTTTTATTCCTGAAATATAAATCATGAACCCTCTACGTTTTTTTCTTACCCTACCTCTTGATTTTAATTTTGTTTTCAAAAACCAAATCTTGTTCAAGATTAGGGGCGACAGATACCTTACCCCTTAATTGAATCAACACTTCCTCTAAAGACTTCTTTGGTATGAATTTGTGCCTTCTGGAGGTGTCCTTGACTAATTGATGAGAATCAACAGGGGTTTTGGTGGTTAACACAGGGTCTCTTGCAACTTGTAATTCTACATGAAGATCTTGCAGAGAGTGAGTCAATAGGCAAGGGTTGGTAGACTCATCAACACACAGAGGTAAACTACTAACCAGTTCAGGTGGAAGTGAAACAAAACCATTCCTAACAAGGAAGCCTTACCAACTATCTCCTACCTTTGACAAATGGGAATCAACCAAGACCTAGATCAAACCATGGTGAAAAAGACTGGATTCTAAGTTGGGGTTTTGTCTCTGATAGAATCTGGACATCTTCTGTAGGCTTTTAAGCAGATAAAATGGCATGTTTTACTTAAAACGCAGGAATACCATTAACAGGCGCACATGAAATAAAAATACCAATCCATATCGTCCCTCATAGGTGACGAATTGTTTGATTATCAATAACAAACCATGTCAGCGAGGCTTGAATAGATGGATGGGTGTACCTTTAATGTTGTAGCATGAATTCCTAGAAATCATCAATAGATGCAAAGGGATACCTTTGATTTTTAGGTTTTTGAACTAGCGGTCTCCCTCCCATGTTAGGCCCATGGCTTCTGCTATTGATTCCTCATCAACTTGCAACTGTAGGTCACCTATTTTATCTCTAGCACCATCAAAGGTCTTGGCGAAAGCTTGGGTGAATTCCAGATTAAAACTCTCGAATGATTGTATAAACTTAACCCATCCGAAGATGGCAGGTCATCCACATCATCATCGTGGGAGAGCAGAGCCTATGAGCCATTTGACTCTACCCTAACTACATGAGCCATAGACTTGATTGTGATATACCAGAAGGTGCAGAATGGAGGAGTCTGCTACCATGACAACCACTCTAGTTGTTGATTAAACTCCGAACCAGAGGAAAAATGCACTCAAAAACCACCTCGCCTGCTAATAACCTAACCCCAGATTATGAAACACCATCAAATGATGAAATGAATGCAAGTTCAGGTAAACAAGACATGGATGTAATAGTTTTAGAGCACGCTTACTAGCCAGGTAATACAATGATTAGACTGTGACATGACGACCAGAGGTAGCATTTGGATTAAAGGTTTATGCCATAGTTTTAGAACCAAAAACCATCGCGAAGGGGTAAAACAACAATCAAAACATCATTGAAAAACGATCAAGGCATAACATAAATCAAACACGACTAGTTCACATCCTAATGCTATAGAAATATTCACATAACCATATGTTCATCAAAATTAAATGTTTTGAGATTATAGGTGTTTCAAAGGCTCATTTAGTTTTATAAGGAGAGAAACTTTCAGAGTTTATCCAATGTGTTTATACAAAACTTATTACAATTTCATGCTTGATAGCCATGAAATTGAAATGGGTAAACGAGGAATTTATTAAAAAGATAAAAACTCAAAACAAAAAATGATCAATCAAGCAATTCTTCAAATAAAATCATAATCAAAATCTTCTCAGACACAAAGAGGCAGATAAAAAAATTTCTTTTGTCAAGCTTGCGTTTTGAATATCGATGAAACGATATGAATATTTGGCTGCCAACAATGGCGACTCGCTGGGTGAAGAAATTATCTCTGCATCATCAAAACTTTATATCAAGGAAAAGATAAATTGGAAAATCACTAAAAACAATTTTGAAACAGATCAAGAGTATTAAAATTAACTCAGAAAATTAATACAGTCAAACTCATGCAAAATGCTATGGAAAATGATTGTAATCCGAAAGTTAGTTTTGATAAAAAAATGCGACGATATTTATAAAAGTAACTTCAATACCGTTGGCAGTGCCACTGCTGCCAGTGGGCATTCATAGCCTTGACATGGATGTCATTTAACCCACTCAAGTACTTTAACCAAAATTCGTCGATCCATGATATGATTTTTTTTTTTTGATATTTGATCAATTTAAAAACATACCTGAAAGATCTTGAACCTGACATTGCTTCATTGCTCGCAGGCCTGTTTAGTACCCCAACAAAGTTGTCTTGGTATCATGTGTGCATTTACCCGCTGCCAGCAAGTCTGTTCAGTACCCCGACAGATTTACACACATTTCGCACACATTAAAGTGTTTCCAACTCTCTTTAATCGTTTATAAAATTTTGAGGTTTCATGATAATGAGAGAGCGGGGTGATACTGAAGATTTAACAACCAGGGAATCATATGATTGATCATTAATATTGCTTCTTGTTCTTTAAGAACCGATAGTTTTCATCATGATTTGGACATTTATATTTTAATCAAGAAATCATCTCCAGGATGGGGAAGCGCTTTGAGTTGATCTCATTAGAGCTGGGATGGCATAAGAAGTTTAAAGATGATCGTACTTCCCCAAGATCTCGACAAAAAATCAGGAACAATGATTCAACAGAGACTTCTAGAATAACTATCTTATAGATCGTTGATCTGAGTTAAAAAATTAACATTTAGATGCTTGAACTGTTTCAACTGTTGTTAGTGATAGCCCTGATTACAAAATTCCCCTCAATAATGGATTGTGAGTTAGAAATAACTTTTAAGAAAACAAATAAAGCAACAAAAGAAAATAATCAATCATAAAACAAACAAAAATAAATAAAAGCTAGGGATATTTACATGGGGAAGGTCTGATTTTTCTTAGGTGAAGTATTTCTTGAGAGTCTGGCCATTCACTGGAAAAGTGTCTGGCTGTCCCTCTAAGTTCTGCAAACGAAAAGAGCTAGGACCCATTTTTTCTAAAATGACAAGAGGCCCCAACCACAAGTTTTGAAACTTAGTGTGTTCTCCTTTATCCTTGTGTGCTTTGTCCCATTTGAGGACCAAATCCCCTACATTAAAGTTTCTATATGAGGACGAACTTGTATCAAACTAGTTTTTAACAATTTGTTGGTGCTGGTCCAATTTCTGTTTTGCTTATGTCCTAACTTCTTCCAATTTTAGTAAAGCGTTTATCCGATTCTCTAAAGGGGGACATTATTCATCCTAAACTTTCTGAGATAATTGCAGTGAGGGGAGCAAGACGTGAGGAGGAAGGATAACTTCTCTTCTGTAAATGAGGAAGAAAGGAGAATTATTGATGGAAGCTTTTGGAGTGACCCTATCATCCCAAAGTGCGTTATATAACACATTGTGCCAATTTTTATGATTTTCCGACACTGTTCTTTTTATTATTTTGATCATATTTTTGTTTGTTGACTCAGCCAAACCATTTCCTTGTGGGTAATAACTGGCATATTATTTTAGCTTAATCCCTTTTTCTAAAGCAAAGACATTCATATCCAAGGAAGAAAAATAAGAAGCATTGTCGAAAACTAAACATTCAGGTATCCCGAAATGAGTGATAATATGAGAGTTTAAGAACGAAACTACCTGATTCATGTTTACTGCCCTTAGTAGTAAAGCTTTAGGCCATCTTGTAAAATAATTTGTTGTCATGAGAATATATTTGTGTTGTTGTGAAGAGGGTGGGTTAATTGGCCCTATGATATCTAGGCCTCACTGTTGAAATGGTGTATCTACTGTAACAAGATGCAAGGGGAATGCAACCTCCTTGACCCTCCCTGAAACCTTTTGACACATTATACATTTGCAAGCCAAGACATGAGCATATTTAAATAAGGTGGGCCAATAGTAACCAGCCCTAAGTACTTTGTGGGCAGTCGTATCTCCACCAAAATGACCCCCGACATCACCGGAATGTAGCTCAGCTAGCACCTTTTTAGATTCTTCCTTTTCCAGGCAGCGCAGAAAAACACCATCAAAATTATTCCGAAACAATATATCATTAATGAATTGAAAAGACACAAATCTAAGCCTTAATGCTCTTATGTTTTTTGGATCAAGGTTTCTAGGAGTAGTTCCATGCAACAAATAAAATCTGTTATCATTATACCATGAATTGGGTGTGTTTTGTACACAACAGATTTGTGTTTCATTATGCAGATTTTCAGTTGGTGTTGTTGATTGGTTTTCTGGTATTTCAACTGAATCAACCACTAATTTGCAAAGGCCTTGACCTATAACAATTCGTGCAGGTATGATTTTCAGATCGTATTCTTGAAGTGAGGTCATCCAATTTTCCCTTTTCTCCCTAAATTCCTTTTGAACTAACAAATTTCTTACAGGAGGATAAGGGACAATAACTATTACCCTAGATTTCAACAGGTAGGGTCTAAAATGTTTAACTGCCTTGAAAACAACATAAGCTTGTTGAGCTACTGCATGATAATTTAATTCTGCTCCTTTAAGAACAGAACTCATAAATTAAATGGGAACTTCATTATTTTCAACATTTTTTTGAGTAAGCACAATGACATACGAACTGTCAGATGCAAAAGTGTACATCGTGAAGTCTTTGGAAAAATCAGGACTCATCAAGAAGGGAGCCTCAGTTATAGATTTTCTAATGGCATTAAAAGCTAAGTTCTCTTGAGGTCCCCATTTGAAAAGCACATCCTTTTTAATCATATTTTGCAGAGGCCTAATCGTCTCATAAAAACTTGGGACAAAACGTCTAACGAAATTTATTTTACCCAAAAAATATTGCATTGCCTTTTTGGACGATGGGGGAGGGAGACTAGCAATATCTGGTGTTCATTCGGGGTCTATTCTCATCCCCTCTTTTGACACTATAAATCCCAGTAATATTCCCTGTTCCACCGCAAAAAGTGATTTCTTAGGATTTAATGAAATACCAAACTTACAACAATGTTCTAGTACAACCCTAAGATGGGACAAGTGGTCTTTTTTGTTCTTTGAAAAGATGATGACATCATCTAAGTAGACAACAACTGATTGGTTGATTAGACCATGAAAATCAATATCCATTGCCCTCTAGAAAGTGGCTCTAGCATTAATCAATCCGAAAGGCATTTTTCTATAGGCATAGGTGCCCCACGGGGTGCGGAAAGTGGTTTTCAACTGATTAGATGGAGACATAAAAACCTGGTTATACCCTTTGAAACCATCTAATAAAGATAGTCTTTCAGAACCGGATACTTGTTGCAAAATTTGTTCCATTGGGGGAATGAGATAATTGTCTTTATTAGAGGCTCGGTTTAAATTACGAAAATCGACACAAAGCCGAATTTCTCCATTCTTCTTTCTTACCGGGACTACTTTGGATACCCATTGAGTATGCCAAACTGGGAAAATGATCTTGGCGGTTAGTAATTAGTTTAGTTCCTTTTTTACTGTGGGTTCTAATTTAGGATGCATTTTCCTAAGTTTTTGTTGAAATGGTTGGGTTTGGGGCTTCATGGGAATTACATGTTGTATTATGTTTGGATCAAAGGTTTTAAAATCATCGTATCTCCAAGCAAACACATCTTTAAATTCTTTGAACAATTTTATGAATGCAAATATTTCTTGTTCAGAACACCCTTTGCCCAGATTGATATTCTGAGGATTATTTGGCGTTTCTAAATTTATAGTTTCATACAGTAACGAAGAACTATTCGTTTTGCAACTAACCACTCCCCCAAACTTGTCATTTAAATCATAAATTTTTTCTAATCTAACAACAGACTTGGGGATAAAGTTTACCAGATCAGATGATACTTCCGCAGAACGAGGGTTAGATATTACTGTAAAAATCACTGAGGTTTTCATTGTGGGTTCTTTAATCAATTACAACATCTTGGAAAGTGTCCTCCATATGCAAAAAAATTATGATTTGTTGATCATTATCAAACACTTGCCAATTGGTAATGTTGTCAGGAATCGATGGCATGAATAACAATTCAACAGAAAATGCATTAGGGGAAAAACCTCAGCTGTTACACATTAATTTCGTCATCCCTATGACCGTTAATGATGTAAACCTGTCTGTAGTCTTCAGAGGGGTCAGTGGCCTGAGTTCCCGAATAAAGAAGGGAGAATAACTTTTCCTGAGAAAAGAAGTTGCATTCTCCTTTGTAAAAACCCTATTAAAAAGGAAGTTCGCAGGCTGCATTATAGATAGGGTGTGAGAATTCCTGATTCTCATAGGCTTCATCATAGCTAGGTCATGAGGAGTTTGCAGTCTGCTCTATAGGCAGGGTGCAAGAATGCTTACTCGTGGGAAAAACGAGCGTTTTCTCGAATCTTCTAGAAGGAGAAACTTCCATGGTGAGGTGGCATCCGAATGGTTTGGATCTTACTCGCTTTCATGATTTAGTGGGATCATCCTAACCTCCTCACGTTATCCTCTTCAGCTTATAAAAGGAGAGGAGCTCTCATGGAGAAGGGCTAAGTTGTTTTTGGCTTGGGATTGTTAGCTTGGTTAGAGTGGCTTTGAGATTTGCTTTGTCAAGATAGATTGTGAGTAGCTATCAGATCCATGGTTTCAGAATCCTTGGAGCAAGAAGTGTGTGGGGAATGAAGGACAGTTGGAAGGGACCTTACGACATCAAGGCCATGGTTGTAATCTCTCTTTCACATTCAATATGATACAATAATATGATTCTTTCCTATAAAGCTTGTTGTGTTTTATTGTATGATTCCTTGATCACATACATAGGTTTATATTGAGTTTACGCTATTACTATCACTTTGGTTGGTTGCGTTCTTTTGTAGGTTCATCATTGTATGAGCATTGGAACAGAGCTAGGATGGCGATGGCAAGAGGAAGCGGTGTTTAAACGGTATGTCACCTATCCCTCTTTAGTTAGTAAATTCAATATCTAAAACTTAAGCAAAGCATCATGTTCTGGTGTGTTTTGTTCTAGATCCAGGTGGATCTAGGGAGATCTGTTAGTGTCCGCACCTACCGATTTATCCTATAACATCAGCAGGTAAGAATTTCGAAGCAACATTAGCTAATAAATCAGCTTCTGAATTACTAGATCTAGGAATGGAACTTATGTTAAAAGTAAGAAATTTATGTATTAAGCTCCATACCTCATTTTAGTAGTTTTTTAGATGAGGTGATAAACAATGAATAACGATTTTTACCTGCTTGACTACAATTTCAGAGTCACCAAACACTACCAAGCTTTGCACCTTAAGATCCAGTGCCTTCTTTAGTCCTTGCAAGAGTGCTTCATATTCTGTCGTATTGTTAGTACATTCAAATTATGATCGACAAACAATGAATGTCTTATTACCTTTGGGGTCGATCAAAACAAAACCAACATCAGCTGCTTCACGGGATTTAGATGCATCAAAGTATAGAGACCAGATTTCATCGTCATCAACAATGTTTGGATAATTTTTCAGAGTTGTTATCAGAGTATGGGATGATATTTCATATTGTTTCTCTGAGTTTGTGATAGCGGATATTTCAGTGATGAAATTTCCAAAAAAAGTGTTCATTCCTTGAGATTCAATTGTATTTACAGTAGTGGTAAAAGGCTCATTGGAATCATTCAAATCTGTGACAATGTACTTCAGATAACGTTCTCTATTTATTCTGATCTTGTTAGGCTAGTCGTTCTTCGATAACCACAGATGATACCAATATGTAGCAAAATAACCGTGCAATTTCTCTGACCAATCTCTGCTAAAAAATAATCCATAAACTTATGGAATATCAATGACAACTATATCAATTACTTGGTGGACTTTTGGGTTAGATCACAACCTAATCAATATATCCTTAAGTTCACTAACGACCGTGACATTAGTTCTGTCTAATTGAATGATTTTCAAATTAGAAGGTTTGACTTCAACATTAATCTTTTGACACATAGACAGAGGCATTACATTCAATGAGGCCCCAGAATCGACCATACAATTATGCAATTTCTGTTGAAAATTTCGAAAGTAAACAAGAATGGTAGTACATTTTTTCGCGGTGAGGGAGCATAAATCTGTTGATTTGTTACTGCTATACCTGAAATAATTTTATCTATATTTCCTACAGTCTTCTCTGATGTGTCCTTTTTATTCCGATCTTCAGGTGATTTTTTACCCACAACATCTTTTGTTTTATTTAAGTAATTTTTTACTGATTTTTTGCTTAAAGGATCACATATTCTAAATCTAGGGAAACAGGGTTTCGTGTTGTGTCAACCTGTTTTGGTTGTTTGGATACCATATTTCTACTTGTCTCTAGTGAGGATTTGTTTTGCACCTTAATTCGAGTATTATATGGATGGACAGTTTCAAAATTTGCTTGGAAGATACTGTCGAAAAGATGTCCGAAGACCGGAGGAGATGAGTCCTCCTCATCAGGTGCTTCTTCTTCACCTGTATCATTTTGGTTTGCGAGCGGTAAAAAAACAACGCTATCATGTGCCTCCAATATTGCTTGTAAAACATATTGTAATCCTTCAAAATTCAGACCTTCTGTGGTCAGGTTTGCTCTGCTTGGAGGAAAAGGTTTCCTAAAAGGAGGTCTAAAGATTCCTTTACTTGTAGATGTTTCTTCAACAGATCTTTTCAAGTCTACCACTTGATTAGATAACTTCTGAAAGGCTTTCTCTAAACTTTCCAAGCCTAAAGTTTCTTGTTCCTTTTTATTTTGGGGAGGTCTAGTGAGGATTTCTATCTTCTTTTTAGAAGAGGAGGCTGATTCAACCTCCACATTTACATTATCCTTTAAACTAAGGATGCCCTTCTCAATAAGGGCCACTTCCTCAAAAGCTTCTAGTAACATGTTCTTCTTATACCTTTTAACTCATATAGCTATATTATGGTGTAGGGCTTTAGCATAGTATTCAACAATAAAGTTTTCAGCAGGCATCGATTCTGTAGGAATTTTATTTTTAAGCGTAAGGAATCTCTCATTGAAATCCTTGACTTTCTCTTTAGGGTTAATTTTCATATTAGAAAGTTCCATTACTAGAACTTTTGGAGATTTATCATCTCCGAACTTTTCTAGAAAAAAGATATCAAACTTATCCCAAGAAATGATAGTTTAGGGTTGTTGTGCAAAATACCAGGTGGAGGCATTTCCCTCAAAAGTGTAAGGGAATAGCTTGCACATGACATCCTCGTGTTTGACGTTCCAAAGCCTAACAACTAACATGAATTTCTTGATATGATCCTCAGCTGATTGCTTCGAATCAGGGTCAAATTTGGGTAACTACTTTTCAGGATGTTTGGGTAACAGATGTTGAGGTCCAGGTACTGCCATGACATCTTGATCGAGCCAAGGTCTGGCGGGATTGTTTTGGTTAGCCACGAGATTTGGTGGGGATGAATGTTGAGATTGTCTAGACAAAGAACTGACTTCATCCGAGGACTCTTCTCTTGAAGAGGGTGGAGAAGAACCACGTGGAGACGGTGGAAGACCAGATCCCCAAACACCTAGGATTAGTGCTTCAAAAGGATTAGTAATATTATCACCTAATGTGTGATTAGGCAGATCTGTGTCAAGAGGATCTTCTTACAGATTGGAAAAACTAAGGGGTTGATTTAGCTGTACACCAGATTGTCTAAGTCGGGATAAAGCACCCCGGGTTCTTAAAATCGACTGGTGAGAATTACGGATAATTTCTTGTACATCAATCCCTTGAGGAATCAGTGTCACTGGTTCAGCAAGAATGTCGGGTGAAGCTTCTGACGCAGTGGCTAGATCATGTATAACGGTAGGGTCTGAGCGACTACGCGTCACGACAAGAGAACGATTGTTTGGGGGAGTCTTACGACCTCCTCGTGCCATCAATGACTTTCATGCCCTCCTTCTAGTGCCATTTTTTGACGATCGTTTATGAAACACCGTCAACGAGAAGGGAAGATCTGGTCTGAGGTTGTCTATTTAACCCAAGCCGTTTGGAATAATCTACCCCGACGGGTTTTATGGCTCCGTTAGCCAACTAAGACTTTAAAATAACTAAAAGATGTAAAACTAACTAAATATATAATCCTATCAGCTAACACACTAATATGTTTACTTAGCTAATAGTAGTATTATATAAAATAAAAATGTACAGATACAAGGTTTAAATAAAGACTTGTGAAAATGACGATTTTAACTAATGAATCAAAGTTTATGAGATGATGTAAAAATAAAGGAAATCGTTCTATTACTATGAATAACAAATAACATCAAATGAATGAATAGAATTAGAAACGATGTAACAATAATGAACAAATCATTAAAGTTTGAATGATTTAATCATTATTCATTCGTAAAGTAAACAAATCAAATAAAAGAAAGCTAACTAACATGATGTTGATCAGTTGTAAAGAAATAGGTACTAAACTATATTCGTCTCTTTGCGTAATATAAGCTCCACTTAACATGTCGCCAAGTATAAATCTATGGCAAGAAGCAAGAATGATGTTTCCTAAAACAACTCAAGGAAAAATTTGTTTTTGTATTTCGAAAGCAATCTATGATAAACAAAAAGACAAATAAATTTTTACTCATATAACATTAAATTGTCCAATAGTTGAAGATGAAATTAACTTCAATCTCCGACAAATGGTATTACCAACAACCCAACATTCAATGTAAACTCAAAATGTATAGATAGATGATTAGTCACAGAGATTATAATAACCAATGAATAATGGACCATGTGAGAAATAAGCACAACATGAAAACATAAATGTAGAACAGTCTAAAGCTAATTCAATACAGATAGGTTTTTCATGTCCAAAATATATGAAAGCTAATAATCACATTGTACAGTCTACAGAAGGACTAAAGCCAAAAAATAAATTGTATTTCATATATTTCTCAAAATGATAAGTCCATCATCAGGTCCAAAAATAAATGCTCTTGTCACTGGGAAAGCACTAGTATTTAAACTAAACTCATAGTCTGTTCCTCATATCATACAAGATAGAGACAGATCCATTTTAATAAAGTCTTTACTAAAAAACAACAACGACCAAAAAGATAGGTCTGTTTTGACAACTATTCAAAATAGCTACATCATCCAAATATTCTTGAAACCGTTTCTCAAAATAAAAATTACAAATTTGGAGCATTCCCAACTATTTACTTGTTCCTTCAACTTTTGCACATTGATCCTCTTCACACCTAAGAAAAAAATGAAATCTAAATTAGAAAAGCAATCAAATAAATTAATTAAAAGACAAGCTACAAAATCTATGATTCTGTAGCTAGTCTAAATAAAACCAAAATAAAACAATTTCAGTTATCATTAAACAAACCAAACGTAAATTCCAAGAAGAATGTTTACCCATTAAACCTTTGAAAAAGAAACATGAGATAATTTTGAATTGATAACAACGTTGAAATTGGTGGAATTTTTTATAATAATAATAATCTATTTTTAAGGTCACAACCAAGCCAGACACCAAACTGGTGTATGATACCCCCTTGTTTGTGGGACAAGGGACCCCCTCTGCCCAACTATTTAACTGGTAAAGTCTACGGAGGTATACATACCCTACCCCCCTCTGGATTTGAACTTGTGACCTCTTAGGAGGAAACACATGTTCTTAACCATTAGGCCCACATAATATCCCCTAGCCTCCTGAACCATTTGTTGGCCCTGGGTGAAACCAATTGGATGATAGCTCTCAGATCTTCATTTTCATTCTCCAAAGATAAATTGTGAGCCATAACTTGATTTAGTTGATCCTGTAGATAAGGGATGTCTTGGTAATATCTTCGGATCCAACTAAAACAACCCTCACAATATACATGTTCCAGATTTGGTAGTGGGCGAGTATGATCTGAGTTTAATGGTTTATCCTGCTCCATAACCCTTTTCAATTCATATTGAATACCTAAAAATCCCTCTTGCTCCTTTAGAAATGGAGGCAAGTTAGACACAAAATCATATTGGGGTGAATCTATTTTAGTGGGATCAGAACTAGCATCGCCAACAGAGATCACGTCCTCGATATCAACTGTGGGGATAGTTTTATTGCGGTTCTGGTGTCGATTCTTGGTCATTCTTGAAAGAAGTTGGTCGTTCCTTTTATTCCTGAAATCTAAATCATGAATCTTCTGCATTTTTTGCTTACCCTGCCTCTTAATTTTAATTTGGTTTTCATAAACCAAATCTTGTTCAGGATTAGGGGTGACAGATACCTTACCCCTTAACTGACTCAATGCTTCCTCTAAAGACTTCTTTGGGACGAATTAGTGCCTCCTGGAGGTGTCCTTGACTGATTGACGAGAATCAACAGGGGTTTCGGTGGTTAACACAGGGTCTCTTGCGACTTGTAATTCAACACAAAGATCTTGCAGGGAGTGAGTTGATAAGCAAGGGCCGGTAGACTTGTCAACACACAGAGGTAAACTACTGACTGGTTCAGGTGGCAGTGAAACAAAACCATTCCTAACAAATAATTCTTGCCATCTATCTCCTACCTTTGACAAATGGGAATCAACCAAGACTCAGATCAAACCATGGTGAAAAAGATTGGATTTTGAGTTGGGGTTTTGTCTCTGATAGAATCTGGACATCTTCTGTAGGCTTTTAAGAATATCAAATGACATGTTTAAATTAAAACCCAGGAATACCATTAACAGGTGCACATGAAATAAAAACACCAATCCATATCATCCCTCACAGGTGAGGAATTGTTTGATTATCAATAACAAACCATGCTCACGAGGCTTGAACAGATGGATGGGTGTACCTTTAACGTTGTAGCACGAATTTATGGAAATCATCAATAGATGCCAAGGGATACCTTCAATTTTTAGGTTTTTGAACCAACGATCTCCCTCCCGTGTCAGGTCCATGGATTCTTCTATTGATTCCTCATCGACTTGCAACTGTAGGTCACCTATTTTAGCTCTAGCACCGTTGAATGTCTTGGCGAAAGCTTGGGAAAATTTGAGATTAAAACCCTTGAATGATTGTATAAACTTAACCCATCCAGAGATGGCGAGGTCATCCACAACATCATCATGGGAGAGAAGAGCCTGTGAGCCATTCAACTCTACCCTAACTACAGGAGCCATAGACTTGATTACAATATACTAGAAGGTGCAGAATGGAGGAGTCTGCGTTTGAAACAACCCGATACAAATGATCTGTTTTGCATTGTCGAAGGTGGCCCGAAAACTACGATCTCGGGAGGATGCCACCATGACTACCACTCTAGTTGTTGATTAAACCCCGAACCAGAGGACAAATTCACTCAAAAACCACCTCGCCTGCTGAGAACCTAACCCCAGATTACAAAGCACCATCAAACGATGAAATGAATGCAAGTTCAAGTAAACATGACAGGGATGTAGTAGTTTCAGGGCACGACTACTAGCCAGGTAATACAGTGATTAGACTGTGACATGATGACCAGAGGTAGCATTTGGATTAAAGGTTTATGTCATAGTTTTATAACCAAAAACCATCGCGAAGGTGTAAAGCAACAATCAAAACATCATTGAAAAACGATCAAGGCATAACATAAATCAAACACGACTAGTTCACATCCTAATGCTATAGAATATTCACATAACAATATGCTCATCAAAATTAAAGGTTTTGAGATTATAGATGTTTCAAAGGCTCGTTTAGTTTCATAAGGAGAGAAAATTTCAGAGTTTATCCAATGTGTTTATACAAAACTTATTTCAATTTCATGCTTGACAATCATGAAATTGAAATGGGTAAATTAGAAATTTATGAAAAAGATAAAAACTCAAAACAAAAAATGATCAATCAAGCAATTCTTCAAATAAATTCATAATCAAAATCTTCTCATACATAAAGAGGCAACTAATAAAATTTCTTTTGTCAAGCTTTCCTTTTGAATATCGACGAAACGATATGAATATTTGGTTTCCAACACAGTGGTGATGTCTCCTACAATATATGACAACTCAAAATCAAATGGGACAGTAGCAAAAAGTCTCCAGGTTTGCATATTAGGTTTGATATTTTATATGTTGCATCTTAAGTAATTGTTGTAACTGGGACAACAATATTTAGAGGACTATTAATGCTGAGTGCTTTTGCTATCAAATGATTAATAACACTTGAATATTGTTGGTACGATGATCATTATGTAAATGTTCATTGTTCAAGTACTAATGATGCACTTATTTTACAAATATTAAATTGATCTATTCTAGGAGATGTTCTTGGTTGTTGTCTTTGTCCCAAGCAGGTTAACTTGTAAATTCCATGGAGGTCACCATGGGGATGTTCTTGTTTTGTTCCAGGCATGTTACCATGGAGGAATAATCAGTCACAACACTAGAAAAGTGTTGTTCTTGTTTCTTGCTCTTGTATTTTTGTTTTGGCTCTTGTCCCGGGCAGGTTATAGGTGATAAAACTGAGAGGGAGCTATAGTGGCAATTGTTCCTGTTCTTTTTACTGTTCTTATTCCTATTTCCTTATCATAAGAACATTGTTCTTGTTTGTTATTTTCCCTTGTTATTTCTCTTGTTTTGGGCAGGTCACGGGTGATGGCTCTTAGAGGGAGCTACAGTGATGGTTGCATGAGGCAACATATTAGATGGTCTCTAGTTTGAGACATGGAGCAGACTATCCAGACATAGAGTTGCGTACATGACAATATACATCCATGTACCAGAGGCAAAGAGGACGAAGTCAAGACCTTATGGAAAGAAGGATACTTTTGTGGGATACAAAGTGTTCCATACAGAGATTGATTGTGAGGAGTATAAGGCTCTGAAGGATGACCGTATAGATCCCTCTAGTTTAGTTGTTCATCCTTCAGACTATCAGTAGAGCCAGCTGGGCTAGTATATCTACCTAGAGATGTTGCAGTGACTAGGAAGAGACCAACACGGTCTCATGATACTTTGAAAGATGCAGTGAGACATGCAACGCTTCGTGATACTCATAGTTTCTTGAGTTACATAGATTTAAAGTTATGAGGAGGAGAAGGTGGCTCCACTAGTGGTGAGGCAAGTGGCCCCACCAAGTACCAACTCAAAGGGATCCAGAGTTCAGAGAGAGTAAGCCCCCATGATCTAGTAGGGAGGAACAACATCCCAAGATAGTTCATAGGAGATTAGACTTAAGAGGAGGTCGACAGGTGCAGAGGGAGCAAATGAATCTAAACATTGTACAGACTCAGAGGGAGTCAATTTCTAAAGGGAGCATGGAAACTCAGAGTGAGCTTGATCTCAGAGAGAGTTAGTTGGATCGGTGGGAGAACTGATCATTGAGAGGGAGTTCCCCCTCAGATCCAGGTGGGAGAGAGACATATTCCATGACCGACAGACATGTGTCATGCATTGAGGAGGATTTTACGATATGTGAGATCTCCTAGGAGGATACACTTGCTTCAGTAGAGCCTACTTCAGTGACAGAGGGAGTTGGACTCAGAGTTCGAGATGGAGGATCTTGGCTAGATGTACTATTCCTCAGGATTAGAGGTGTGACAAGATCGAATCATATCTTCCTCAGTCAAGAGATACTGATGAGATTCGATATGATGGACTAAAAGTCCATGGCTACACCTATGGAGACAAATATGAAGAAGTTGAGTGATTTTACTTTAGATTCAGATTTGGTGGATCCCATGATTTACAGGCAGTTGATTGGATCCTTGATGTACCTAGTTAACACTAGGTCGGTTAATTGCTTTTCACCTTGAGCCAGTTTATGGTAGAGCTGAAACACTACCATTGGGTTACAACAAAGCATGTGTTGAGGTACCTACATGGTACAGCTGGAGATGGCCTAAGATATGTCTCAGGTGGTGAAGTGAGATATGTAGATTCTGATTGGGTAGGGAGTGCAGAAGATAGATTGAGCACCTTGGGGTGCTGCTTTAGCTTGAGATCAATTACGACTTCGAAAAGTAGGTTTCTGTAGCACTCAATACAACAGATATGAAGTACATCATAGCTAGTGTCGCAAGAACCAAAGTTGTGTGGCTTAAGAATATTATTGAAAGACTTTGTCTGAGACATGATATAGAATGCAACAATGAAGCTCCAATACATATCCACATACAAGTAGATGGAAGGAAGATCATCCGAGACATGATACAGAAGGGAGCAATGAAGCTCCAATATCCAGAGACAAGCTTGGCATGATGGAGAAGGAATTCCTCGCTGAGAAGGAGTGTTGATGTTTGGGAAACATCGAGTAGACATCCTCCCAGAGTAGCCATGCTGACTTGGCTAAGGAGGATGATACATTCACTCACAATATTAGCCATGCTGACTTGGCTAGTGGTGAATGGCCTAGCCATAGTATTTATCCTTGATCATGCTGACTTGACAAGGACCGCCAAAGAGTCAAGGTGTTGATTCTTCTCCAGATGGCAATATCGAGATGACATTTTCCTTCGATGGCAATGCTGACTTGGCTAAGGAAAATGACAGGCATTCTCCTTCGATGGCCATGCTGACTTAACTAAGGAGAATGGTACATTCTTCTCCAATGGCTATGCCGACTTCAATAAGAGGAATGGCCCATGTGTAGTCTTTATCCTTGATCATGTTGACTTGATCAAGGACTGATGAAGACTCAAGGTACATATGCATCAAATAGACATTCTCCTCATATGGCCATGCTGACTTGGCTAAGGAGAATGGTCCAGGGCATTGATGTTCTCCATGTATTAGCATCAGTCACTCTCCTCTAATGGACATGCTGACTTGGCTAAGGAGAGTGATCTAGGGTGTTGATGTTCTTCATGTATTAGCAATGGGAATTCTTCTCTGATGGCCATGCTGACTTGGATAGAAAGAATGACCCAGGTGTGGTCTCTATCCTTGATCATGTGACTTGACAAGGACCGTTGGAGACCCGAGGTGCTATGCAGGAGAAACATACATCAACTGGGTGCTATGTGGGAGAAGTATACATCAACTGGGTGCATGCCAGAGAAGACTACATCAACCAGGCTTAAGGGCAACCTTTCTATGATAGAAGAAATCTAAGTATGGAAAATGTCTCCCTAGTTAAGAGGGAGTGTTGAAGTTTTGCAACTTCGGGTGATTATTCTCCACAAGGAAGTACAAGAAGACCCATCTGACCATTAAAGAAGCCCCATATGACCGTTAAAGAAGCCCCAAGAAGAAATTGAAGAACCAGGAAGAGAACTTGGCCCCACCAATAAAAGACAGAAAATAATAAAGTAAATTTAAAGACCCAGAATGAGAAGTCGACCCCACAGGAAAAGACAGATGCCTGGATTAGTATAAATACAGGCTGAATCATTTCATTTGGACATACACAGTTCTCCTTCTGCAGTGCACACTAGCTAGTTTCTTCATGCCATTTTCAACTTCCTAGTTGCAGCTCTTGGTCTACTTACTTATGCGCTATCTTGGAGAGGCTCTAGGCTTGGAGGTTCATTCTCTTGGTTATTCTTGGTCATATTACTAAGGCACTAGCTCTTGGAGGTGCTAGACTTGGGGAGGACTCTTCTCTCTATGGTATTCTGATCTGGTGATGGTGATGTACTAGTAATATCTTAAACATAATTCTTCTATAAGAAAGGTAGTTGGGTTTTCTCCCAAGGTTGGGTTTCCCAGGATAAACTCTTGTGTTCTTGTGTCTATTGTGCATGGTTAATATTTTTAGATCTTTTTATTTTCACTGCATTGTTATAGTTGAGATTTTTATTGTATAGTTATTCTATGATAACTATGGTATGAAAGTAAATCTTATTTTGAAATCATAAGGCGATAACTATCAAGATCCGAGAATCATATAAAAATCAACACTTTCTAGAAGCAAAAGCTTCTATTGGGTCTTTTTGCATTTGAATTGTTCACCTTATTACTAGGCCTTATTTATTAACATTGACCTTTATTACATGGAAAATATATTATTCTACCTATATGAGGGGTTAGGGAGGTTAGGGAGGTTAGGTCCCTAACATACAAGATCCTATTTGATGAACTTGCGACTCTTGAAGAGACCATCAAGAAAGCCAAATACCTATATGATCATAATAAAGGCGGAGCATTTTTCCATAAGTCTTAGAAGGATAAGAAAAGGGACAAATTGGATTGGAGGAAGAAGGGATTTAAGCCTCCTTTATTTAGGAATGGTGTTAATGCATGTCAGTAAAGTCAACCAACTCAAAGTGAAACCAATATGGCATAATCCTCGGGGAAAAGGGAAAAGTAGCCAATCAAATGTTGGTGATATAAAGGAGATGATTTGTATCGATATTATCCTCATACGAGAGACAAAATGGGGACTATGCACAACATACAAGAGGGAACTACATTGGAAGATGTGGGAAAAAACATCCCAATAATATATGTAGCCTTAGAAAATTGACAAGAAGATCATCAATCGAACATGATTGAGGTTGAAGGTAAGGTTGTTAATCAACCTGTTGCAATTTTAGTTGATTTAGGAGAAATTCATAGTTACATTGCCCATAATTTGGTTGAGATATTTCATTTGAAGAGAAGTAAGCATGGGAAATCATGGTTGGTTCAACCAACTACTGGGAATAAAAGGAAGATTAATGAGATCATTGTCAAAGGTTTTCCAATAGATATGGATGGTGTCAAAACTATTGCATACTCGAACATAATATCCCTTGGCTCATATGATGTCCTTGTTGGAATGGATTGGTTGCATGGCCTCGTGCTAGTCTAGATTGCCATAACTATAATTTTACTTGTCTTGGTGAAGAAGGAAAGCATAGGACAATGAAAAGACTTCCAAGGCCTACATCTAAAAGATAGATTTCATCCTTATAAATAAAGAGATGTTTCAGGAAGGGATTCCAATTGTATGGAACTCATGTGGAAGAGTCAGGAAAGAGAAAAATCCCAAGTCTCGAGGACTTTCCAGTGTTGAAAGAGTTTGAAGATGTATTTGTGGAAATACCAAGTTTACCACGAAAAAGAGATATAGATTTATCTGTTGACTCAATGATTGGAGCTACACTAGTATCCAAGAGTCGCTACATAATGAATACACCAAAAATGAAGGAGCTACAAATGCAGTTAGAAGAATTGTTAAATAAGGGGTATATATGCCCAAGTGTCTCACCTTAGGGAGCACCAATAGTATTTATAAAGAAGAAAGATGGAACTTTGAGGTTGTGCATTGATTTTAGACACCTAGACAAAGTCACCATGATGAATAAATATCCTCTACCTAGAATTGATGACTTGTTTGATCAACTAAGAGGAGAAAAGATCTTATCAAAGATAGATATGAGATCAGTCTACCACCAGGTAAGGATAAAGGATGAAGACATTCTCAAGATTACTTTCAAAACTAGGTATGGACACTCTGAATTTGTAGTGGTACCATTTGGACCGACAAATGCACCTGCTATCTTATTGTGCTTGATGAATGGAATATTTATAAATTACCTGGATAATTTTGTCATTGTATTCTTAGATGACATACTTATTTACTCCAAGTCAAAAGAGGACCATGAACATCACTTGAGGTTGGTACTACAAGTGCTAAGAGAGCACCAGTTGTATTCTAAGTTAAGCAAGTGTTCTTTTATCATAGACAAATCCATTATTTGGGACACATAATTTCAAAGGAAGGAATAATAGTGGATCTAGAGAAGATTGAAGTTGTTAGAGGATGGCTAATATCTAAGAACATAATTGAGGTAAGGTCATTCATGGGGCTTGTTGGATACTATAGGAGATCCATAGAGGGATTCTCCAAGATTTCTCATCCCATTACATCTTTACACCATTGAATAAATTTGAATGGACACCAAAGTGTGAAATTTTTTCCCATCTATTAAAGGAATTACTTACTAGTGCACCAATTCTCAAGATTGTTGATCTGAATGAAGATTTTGTGGTATATACAGATGCTTGAAAATATGGACTTGGTGGAGTTCTTACTCATAATGGACATGCGGTTTATTATGAGTCCAAAATGCTTAAAGAGAATGAGAATAATTATGCCACACATGACTTACAACTTGCTACCATAGTTCATGCATTGAAAATGTGGAGACATTACTTAATAGGGAAGAAATTTGAAGGACAAATCACACTGGTTTGAAATATTTATTTGAGAAACAAACCTTAAATGTTAGGGAAACAAGATGGCTAGAATTTCTTAATGAATATGATTTCAAGATTAAACATACCAAAGGAAAAGAGAACAAGGTTGTCAATGCACTTAGTAGAACCATACATGTAATGAATGCTATAGTCATTAGCATGTACAAATCATAGTTGAAAAACATAATTTTATAAGCTCTTGTTTCATATGGACATTACATACAAGTAAAAGAAGGATTACAATAAGAAAATGTGCCTTAGAAATAAGAAGAGTATAAGTTGCAAGAAGATGGAATTCTTATGTATAAAAATAGAGTGTACGATCATAATTCTTATGAATTAAGGAAGTTGGTATTAAAATGAATGCATGGAATATGAATTAAGGAAGTTGGTATTAAAATGAATGCATAATATTCCATGCATTGGACATCCTAGTTGCTAAAAGACTATTGCAAYGGTAAGAAGCCAATACTTTTGGCTAGGAATGRAAAATGATGTTGTTGATTACATAGCCAGGTGTATGGAATGTCAAAGAGTAAAGGCCGAACATAGACAACTAGCAAGTTTTCTATAGCTATTGTCAATTCTAGAGTGGAAATGGGAAGTGGTAACCATTGATTTTATCATTGAGTTGCCCAGGAAAACAAGGAAGCATGATCCAATAATGGTAGCGGTGGATAAATTAACAAAAGTTATTCATTTTATTTTGTTTAAATTGAGTCATAAGGCAACTAATATAGTAGAAATTTACAAGAAAGAGATTGTCAAGTTCCATGGAGTACCCAGAGCAATTGTTTGAGATAGAGATCCAAAGTTTACTTCAAACTGTAGGAAGGGATTGTTCAGGAGTTTTGGTACAAACCTGAATTTTAGTACAACCTATCATCTGTCGGGTTATTTAGTTGTCTAAATTTTGAAGCATTTATTTATCAAGTAAACTTGTGAGGTGCAACCACTATGTGTGCATAACTAACTTTGTAGTCACTTAAGATTCCTGTAAAAAAGGTAAATCTAGTGCAATTTGAGCAAGGAATTTCATAGCTAACCCACACTAAAGGTTATTCTCTAGAWCAATGACTTAAACTGACCTTCAATTGTTAGAAATGCAATTAYAGATTYATGYACTGTGTGCTTCTCTATGTTTAGTCAGATAGGTTTGAARTCAAATGAGACACCTTGAATTGTGAGTTAACAGGCTGATATTAAACTAAATGACTCAATCCAAATGTAGTAAAGAAATGCTTGTGAAAGAACAAACTACACTGTCATAGACTTAGTTGTTAGAAAAAACAGAATCACACCACAATACAATAAAACAAATACAGAAATAAAATGCATAAGATACACAATACAATAGAGACATAGATATACGTGGTTCACATAGTGTGGGCTACGTCCACCAGAGAAATTTCCAGGTCCTTCCTTTATTATTATCAAACTAATAAAGGGATACAACCTACAATATACCTGGTGTAACATCCTCTTCTTTCTCTCACAGTCTCCTCTTCGAGAATACAATATTCACTCACACACACAACCGCATTACAATCCCCTCATAAAATAGGGTTTCCTTATAAGGATAAAAACCCTAACATAACTTCTACCGTTAGATCTACAACCTTATAATGAATGGTCCAAATTGACTACGAAATTACAATATTTTACAAGGCAAATTTTTCCAAAAATTCGCTTTGGGGGCGCTGCCCCCAAATCCCCCCCCCCCTGGT
>JASDQU010309843.1:172671-192193 GCA_032191745.1 Picea mariana | reverse complement strand
CTCCACTGCTACTATATCCGCTGGACTATGATCCACCTTGCACCTGGAAAATTTTTCATTTTCACCTTCATGCTTGAAGGCCAACTGAAACTGAGTAGGAACTCAGTTTCTCTCTGGTTACTACCTTTATTAACATGTCTACAAGATTCTTGCTAGTATGTATATTTTCCAACTTCAATTTTCCATCTTTCAAGATGGATCATATGGATTGGTACCCGAGTTGTATATGTTTAGTCTTGGAATGGAAGGATAACTTATTTGCAAGATGAATGACACTCTGGCTATTACAGTACAACCCATTATTATCTTGTTACTTTCCTAATTCCTCCATAAACCTTTGTAACCAAATCATCTCTTTACTAGCCTCTGTAGCAACAACATACTTTGTTTCCATTGTTGAAAGTGCAATAACCTTTTATAGTTTCGAAATCCAACTTATTGTTGTTCCACCTACATTAAAAACATACCCTAGGGTGCTCCTCTTGCTATATTTATCACCTACCATATCTGAATCAACATAATCCTATAAAACAATGTTTGAACCTCCAAAACGCAATGCATGACTAGAAATACCTTTCAAATACCCGAGAATCCCTTTTATTGCCCCCCAATGTTCTTTACCTAGATTGTCCATATACATTCCCACAACTCCCACTGCATGTGCAATATCTAGTCTTGTGCACACCATTACATACATCAAGCTGTCAACTGCTGATGAATAAGGGACCCTAGACATGTATTATGTTTGCTCCTATGTCTTCGGACACATTTCCTTGGTTAATTTGAAATGGTTGGCCAAATTTGTACTAACTGGTTTTGCATTTTTCATTCTAAACCTCTCCAACACCTTCTCTATGTACTCACCCCGAGACAATGTCAATTTGCGATTTTTCCTGTCTATTTTTATTCTAATACCAAGGATTTTCTTTGCAACACTCAAATCCTTCATCACAAATGAATTAGCTAATTTCTTTTTGAGCACATTTATATCCTACATGTTAGACCCTGTAACAATAATGTCATCTACATACAATAGAAAGATAATATAGCTTCCATTTTCTAGCCTCTTAAAATAAACACAGTGATCAGAATGATATCTACTATAAACTTGTTTTTTCATAAACCTATCAAACTTCAAATACCACTGCCTTGGAGCTTGCTTTAGGCCATACAAGCTCTTCTTCAACTTGCATACCTTCCCTTTAACCTCATACCTTGTGGCTGCTGCATATAAATATCTTCCTCCAAATCCCCATGGAGAAAAGTGTTTTTACATCTAACTATTCAAAGTGAAAATATTCTACTACCACAAGACTTAAAATAGTCTTAATTGAAGTCATTTTAACAACATGAGAAAATATTTCATAAAAATCTATACCTTTCTTTTTTACAAACCCCTTTACAACAAGTCTAGCTTTGTATCGTTTTTTGCCTCCATCTTCTTCCTTCAACCTGTAAACCCATTTATTCTGCAATGCTCTTTTTCTTGCAAGAAACTGAACCAAATCCCAAGTCTGGTTGTTTACCAAGGAATCCATTTCCTATTTCATTCCTTGCTCCCACTTCTTTTTTGTGTCTACTTGCATTGCCTCTTCATAACTTTTTGGTTCACCAGAATCAATCAACAATAAATAATACAATGAAGGAGAGTATGATTCAAAGGATCTACTTGACCAGGTAGATATTCTAACAACCCTTGCAGGAGTTTGAGATACCCACTACTCCTGTTGTTGTACATTTTGATTTTCTCGTACATTTGGAATTTCATTTTCTTTAATTTCATCAAGCATTATGTATTCTGTGTTTTCCTTTTTCTGTTTCTTTCCCTACAACTGATCTCTGTACATGACCTTTTCATTGAATACCACATCTCTACTCCTGATGATTTTATGATTTCATAATCCCATAAGCGATAACCAAAATTATTAACACCGTATCCAATAAAGGTACCCTTCTTGGATTTTGCCTCAAGCTTTGTTCTATTTTCTTTATCAATATGGACAAATGCTTCACAACCGAAAGTCTTCAGAAATGAGTAGATTACCCTTTTACCTGTCCATGCCTCCTCTGGAATGCCACCATCTAAGTAGATTGAAGGCCCTATGTTTATTAAGTAAACAAAAATATCTACAATATCTGCCCAAATTTGTAAGGGCAACCCAACATGCAATCTCATACTCCTTGAATATTCCATGATTGTCATGTTCATCCTTTCTGACACACTATTTTCTTGTGGTGTTCCTGGAACTATCTTCTCTCTACAAATCCCATGGTATGAATAATAATTATCAAACTCCTTGCTATAATATTCACCTCCATTGTCTGATTTGAGACACTTCAACCTTTTCCTGTCTCATTCTCAACCAAAGCTTTCTATTTCTTAAAAGTGTCAAAAACATCAGATTTTTTTCGAATACAATAAACCCAAGTTTTTCTAGTTGCATCATCAATAAAAGTAACATAATAACGAGATCCACCAAGAGATGATACTTGAGTTGGTCCCCATACATATGTATGCACAAGCTCTAAATTTTCACTCTTCTTTTCCTTCCTAACTCTAAGAAATTTGACTCTCTTCTCTTTTCCATAAATACAATGCTCACAAAAATCCAAATCAGCTTGTTTAAGATCTGGCAACAAATTCCTTTTGTGAAGTATTTGCATCCCCTTCTCACTCATGTGTCCAAGCCTTTGATGCCATAATGTTGTATCCACACCTATAGAAGCTAAAGAGATTGAAGAATCAACATTACCAATACATAAATACAATGCACCTACATTCTCTCATTTTGCCATTACTAGTGATCCTTTAATGACCTTCCACACCTTATCTATAAATGTAGATATACAACCTTCACTAGCCAACTGTCCTGTTGAAATTAGATTTCTTCTAAGATCTGGTTTATGTCACCTCTTTCAGTAACCATTAGTTTCCATTCTTTTGCTTTATTTGTACCTTACCCATTCCGACAATTTGACATGGTTCATCATCACCCAAATAAACATGTCCAAAATCACCTTGAACATAATTTTGAAAATATTTCCTATGGGGTGTGGCATGAAATGAATCCCCTGAATTTACTACACAAGACTCAATAATATTATCTAAAGAAAGAATCAAAGCGTCCTGTAACATATCACCTACTACAATTGCTTCTTGAATTTTCTTCTGATGTCCATCTCTTTGTTTCTTTGGAGCTCTGCAGACTTTCTTCAGATGTCCTTTCTTCCCACAATTGTAACACTCTATATATCCTAGTTTGGATTTAGATATGCCCTTCCTAGAATTCCCATGGTTTCCTAGACCCTTTCCTCTTTCCCTTTGTCTTCCTATGTTCTCCATGGTCAATGCATTACTTGATGTCTCACTTGTGCTTTTCCGTTGCATTTCCTTGCTAAGGATAACACCAACAACATCATCAAATTTCAAAGTGTTTGAACTAGAGACATGGTTAATTAATACCATGAACAAGTTGTTCCAGGTTTCTGGCAATGAGCACAAGATTAGAAGAGCCCTAACCTCATCATCAAAGTCCACTTTTACAAAACTTACTTGATTATTAACCCTATTGAATTCATTTAAATGATCGACAATAGACCCATCTTATGACATCTTCATATTAAATAATCGCTTCATTAGAAATACCTTGTTGGAAGCTGAGAGTTTTTCATATAGTTTATCCAATGCATTCATTATATCCTCCATTGTATTTTCTTTTGAAATATTGAAAGCCACCGACGTTGCTAGGCACAGTCGTATCGTTCCCAATGCCTTTCTGTCAAGAATCTCCCATTCTTCGTCCTTCATACTTATCGGTTGCTTTGTTTTTTTGCCCAACAGTAGGTAAATATCCTTCTGATATAGATAGTATTCCATTTTCATTTTCCATAATTGGCAGTTTTGACCATTAAATTTCTCGACCTTAAACTTTCCATCTTCCACCATTGCGCCCACTCGAACCAGGAACCCTCTTTTCCTACAAGTTATCTTTCACTTTGATACCCGTTGTTAGAAAAAAAGGATCGCAAAGCAATAAAATAAAACAAATGCGGAAATAAAACACAAAAGATACACAATACAATAGAGACACATATATATGTGGTTCACCCAATGTGGGCTACGTCCACCAGAGAAATTATCAGGTCCTTCCTTTATTATTATCCATCAAATGAAGGGATACAACCTACAACATATGTTGAAATTACTAAAGGGGGGGGGTGAATCAGTTGTAATTGAGCTTAAACAATTTAATTCTATTAAATTATTATTAATCTTTCTTCAAGTGATCATCAACAATATGCAGCATATGGACAGTAAAAGAAAAGAGCATCAGTCACACATAAGGTATACACAGAGACAGATTTTCACGAGGAAACCCATAAAGGGAGAAAACCTCTTCTTCTTCGAAATGATAGGCAGTCTCTTAAGTTCTGTACATCATCTATAATTGAGCACCAACTCAATGTGAGGCTGCTACCTCTGTTTTACAAGATACAACTTGTTTGAGATCACCAACTCTCTGGTTTCTCTAGCACCCACTAGAAGGAATCACCAACTCCCTTAATGTTCCAGCACTAACTGGATGGAAGCACCAACTTCCAGTTACATAGGTTCCAACTCGTATAACAGAGAACACTTGTTCTCCCTTGCACCACCCTTCCACCCTTGTTTCTCTGGCTGCAACCAGATGGAAGCTACAACTTCCTGTGTTCAAGCTCTCACTTGAACCTCTGAGGACAACAGTCCTCCCGAGCACCTCCCAACCTCCCTAGAATATTAATGAATAAATAAACAGTCAACTACACAGATAAATCACTTCTTACCGATCTTTCTTTGTTCTGTAAATCTGGTCTTCTTCTAACTGTTCTGCAATTCTTCTCTTCCTCTGTCTGTTCTGCAGGTCTGCTCTACATCAACTCGTTCTGTCATTTTGTTCTGCTTCAAGTTTTCTTCATCATCTGTTACTCTTCTCTGAGTTTCGTCTCACACTGTGCATATTCTCCATCTCACACTGCACATTCTATGATTTTACTTTTCTTACAGTTTCATTTATTTTTCATACAGAACAACCAACCACACATAGTCTGTCTCATCTTCTTTTATACACACATCCATGACGGTTCCACTTCGCATTCCCTTAGGCAAAAGAAAGACAACTATTCAAGCAACTGAAACGCCAACTGATTGGCAATCATGAGTCAGTTTCGCTAACAGATTCGTAACTGAGGAGTTAACTGTGAGAGAGAACAATAACCCTCTGATCTTTGTTCAAATTCACTTGCACCGTTGGATTGGCTTCATGAGATCTTGCATTCATTTCGACATTTCTATGGCCAAGCTTGGCACCTCTAGCTTCTACCTCCATCTTCCATCGATGTGATCAATGGCTATGACCACGCGCTTATGCATAAAGCGCTTTCGCGATTTCTCATTTCGTGAATTTCAACACTATGCTCCGTTGACCCCAAGTCAGCGAAATTTCGATCGCTTACCACATGTCATATGATTCCATGGTCCAGATATGATCTTGATTCAACAACTGCGATTGAATCGCGATTTCGCATATCGCGATTTCGACATTCTTGTTGCATTGTTTTCTTTGCCTCTCCATGTCGCGATTCGCGAAACTCCGATATGGAGTTAGATCAACAGTTCAGATCTGATCTTGATTCAACGACTGAGATTGAATCGCGATTTCGCATATCGCGATTTCGACATTCTTGAAGTATTGTTTTCTTTGCCTCTCCATGTTGCGATTCGTGAAACTCTGATATGGAGTTAGATCAACGGTTCAGATCTGATCTTGATTCAACGACTGAGATTGAATCGCGATTTCACATATCGCGATTTCGACATTCTTGAAGTATTGTTTTCTTTGCCTCTCCATGTCGCGATTCACGAAACTCCAATATGGAGTTAGATCAACGGTTCAGATCTGATATTGATTCAACGACTGAGATTGAATCGCGATTTCGACATTCTTGAAGTTCAATGTTTTTGTCACTTCAAAGTCCCGATCCACGAAACTCCGTAATGGAGTCGGATCAACGGTACAGATCACATCTTGATCCGATGGCTCAGATTAAATCACGATTTCGCATATCGCGACATCGGTATTCCTGTTGTTAATAATCTTTGACATCTCCAACACTCAATCCCCGAAACTCCGACATGGACTTGAATCAACGGTCCAGATTCAACCTTGATCTGACGGCTTAGCTTAAATAGCGATTTCGCATATCGCGATATCGAGAGGTTAGGGAACCCTGTTCCTTTGACTCTCCAGTTAGCGAAATGACGATCTATCCCCACATGTCCTACCCGTAAATGGACGGTCCTCCTTCTTTCAAAATTTTGTACGCCCGCTTCTCCTTGTTATACTTTAAAAGGCGTGCATGTTCTCCTTGATCCAACGATGGCCGGGTCCTGCGCTTGGATCTAACGTCTGAGATCCGTCCTCCTCTTCAGCGCTCTTCTTGTCTACATTCAGATCTGATGACCCTCATTCTTTCAGGAATTTTGACATGAGATCCATCGATCAGAAATGCTTCTCAAACTTTACGGGCCTTCGATCATTCGATCAATGTTGCGTTGCCTTCGATCTTTCGATCTTCCTGAACTTATCTTCTGTTTGCCTGTCGATTACAAACTTCCTGTACTCATGCCATCTTCATTGTTGTACTTGCATTCAATGACAAGCATTCGCTGTCTATTAAATATTTGCCATTTGCTGTCTGTTAAATATTTGCCAACAACATACACACTATAACTTCCTCTTCTTTCTCTCACAATCTCCTCTCTCAGAATACAATATTCACTCAGACACACATCCATAATACAATTCCCTCTTAAAAGAGGGTTGCCTTCTAGGGAAAAAAACCCTAACATAACTTCTACCGTCATATCTACGACCTTATAATGAACGATCCAGATTGACTACGAAATTACAATATTTTACAAGGCAATGTATTCCAAATATGGTTTTAATTCAATTGAACTGTGGTAAAAACATATTATGAAGTTTGTTCAATTATTGGAATTGAGTGTCTTCGATAATAATACTCTGAACAATTGATAAGACCACACTTGTAAGGAATCTTGCCTATGAAAAGTGATTTAAATTTAAATTCATTCACTACGAGAATTTGTTGTAGCTTAGTGTCGAATTGCAGGAAATTACAGGATTTGCCGATGATTATAGAAAATTACAATATTTTACCTATGATTACAGGAAATAAATGAAATTACAGAACAAACCAATTCTACTAAAAAATAATTAAATTAAACACACAACACATACCAACGGGCCCTCTTGGGATATGTTTCCAAGTAAACTCAAAACACTAAAAAATCACTAACACCGTGAATGGAACATAAACTGATTTGTATTCAACAGTTGAACAAAATTTATATATTACAAGATAACAGTAATATCGATATCATGAATATCTTCTTACATCTTAAGTCTTTGGTTTTATAGATATTACATAGGCAAAACTGAGTATTCTCAGAATAACACTATGTTCCTAGATAATTGCAGAAGTTACAATCAGATCTCGTAGTGAACATGAGGGACAGGAGATCCCCGATTTCTTGTATTGTTCCCTTGATTATCTGAGTGGAAAAACGGTTAAATATCCTTTAGCTTCAAACCCCAGATTCTAGGAACAAAATCTTGGATTTTCCAACTATAGCCTATGTATTTTTTTGTTCTTGTTGTTGTCCTGACGAAGGCTTGACCACAAGGCAACTAACATCTTAAGGGTGGAAAAATGGATGTTTCAGCATCTCATGACATCCATGATTTTCTTCCATGCGTCGGATATGGATTTGATGGAGTGCAACCATGTTAAGCTTGGATTCATTACTTGAATTAATTCCCATAATATCTAAAATTCTAGTAATTTAGTAAATAAATGACTTTTAACAATGTTTATTAACCAAAATCACGAGTTTTCATTTAAAAACAACTTATTACCTTAATCATGTTCATTATGACATTGTTATGGTGAAAGTGGACAAAAGAAGAGTTTCTGGTTAAAAAATAAAGGTGAATAGGCTCTATTGGAGTGGGTAAAGAGAATCAAAATTGGCACCCAACAAAATCCACAAATAAATGGGAAAACAGAGAGAGTCAATCAAGTGATTGAAGATATGTTAAGAATGTCTGTGACATATAAGCCATCCAAGTGGGAAGACTACTTGCGTTTAGTTGAATTTTCCTATAATAATGGATATCAAGCTTCATTACGGATGAGTCCATTTGAAGCTTTATATGGTAAAAGTACAATAGTCCAATTAGTTGGGAAAATCCAACAAACAATGTAGTATTTGTACCAAAGTTGCTAAGAGAAATGGAAGAGCAAATGGCTAATATTAAGTGGAATTTAAAGATAACATAGGACATGCAAAATAATTGTACAGATAAAGGTAGGATACCTAGGGAATTTAAAATTAGAGAGAGTGTATTTTTGAAAGTGAAACCAAAGAAGAGTTCTTTGACGTTGGGAAGTTGCACCAAGCTAGTATCCAAATACTGTGGTCCATTTGAAATATTGGATAGAATAGGACAAGTTGCATACATGCTTGCATTGCCTACTTCCATAAAATTTCATAATGTATTTCAAGTGCCATTATTTAAAAAGTATGTGCATGACCCTAACCATGTCATTGATTGGACTTTGATTCAAGTGGAGCTAGAAGGAGACTTATAGGTGAAACCAACGCGTATACTGGATAGGAAGGTCATAGTGCTTTAGAAAAGATTCATAGGGAAGGTAAATGATTAATGGACCTACTGCAGTCTTGAAGAAGTGACATGGGAGTTGGAGGATACAATGTAGGAGGCATACCCACATCTATTTTGAAATTTTGATGTAATATTTTTTCTACATAATGGTGATGTGCACCAAGGATGGTGCAAAATCTAAGGGGAAGGGAATATAACACCCCTAATTTTGATCCTCAAATTAGCAATGTATATATGTGCATATGATGAATGGTTGATAGCCAAATAATGTGATATGTAAATATTGTAATTGAAGGATACTAAAAATATATACATCATAGGCTGCAAACAAAGAAGAAAAAAAACTTGAAGGGTTATGATTCCATAAGAGAAGAAAGAAAGGGGGCTTAGGGGGCTTAAGGGGGGCATAGAGAAATAATATTATTTTATTCTTAAGCCCATGTCCTTTGTCTTATATTTTCCTAAGTTCTTGGACCTTGGAGTTAGTGGGGAAGTGAGATATTGTTGGCCCTTGACCAAGTTTTGAGGATTCTTGGTCATGATTGACCTATTTTTGGGACTTCGACAGGCTGTTGAAGATGGAGCGCAAGATGAAGAGGAGATCGCAGGATCTCGACCCCTTTTTAGGGATTTTTGGGTTTTGGGATCATGTAACGGGTATGGGAAGGTCAGCACATGGGTTTACCCATGCCTAGGCCCACTTTTGTAATATCGAGAGGAGGCTTTGTGCATGTAATTGATTAACAAAAAATAATAGAAGAGAAGAAGAGTTGGTGGACGTAGCCCCAGGGGTGGGGGGTGAACCACGTACATGCTGTGTTGCTTTGCTTTGTGTGATGTGTTGATGTGTTTATTGCTTAGCGCTTTGACTTAGAAGAATGATAGATATGTTAATGCTTTGTGCTTAATATTATGGATAGATGTTAGATCTAACTTATATACATGTGCTTAGTGATGAATCTGTTAAGATCTGATCTTTTTTGTCATGCTAAGTGCTGCTAGATGCTAGCTCTAAATGAATACTGTGTTGTACTGTGATTAGGGTTTAACTGAGCTGTGATTAAGAACTAGATATTGATGAATATAAATGTTGAGTGCTCTGTTAAGTGATTAGAATCACATATATGTGTCCCAGCTAAGGTTGCAGAAACTGGAGTCCTGCAACCACCCCCGCATCTACCTCGAGTGAGACTTCATCTGCTTCACAGGTGATGCAGAAAGGGCCGGTAGTTAGGGTTTTGTTGGTGCGCTGTTGTAGCATTGAACCCTAGGTCTGCCCCTATGCCAACACATGGTTCCCTTGCCGGGATCTGAAACTGTGATTTTTGGGAACTGAGGAAGAAGAAGCTTTGTGCAAAGATCCGAACTGAAACTGTGACTGTTGGGAACTGAGGAAAAGGAATCTTTGTGTGAAGACCCAACCTGAAATTCTGAAAGATCTGTGCGTAGATATGTCGCTCTAGTGCGTAGTATTCTACTTGATTTGTGAAGCTCTATGCTAAAGAAAGAAGTCCGATATGAACAAAAGAGGTAAGATCTAAACACTTTGTGCCCTGATAAAGGTAATAATAGTGAAAAAGTTTTAGACCTGGAAGCTTTGTGCTCTGTAGAAGTAAGATTAGTGGAAAATTTTGTTTCTGAAGTATGGATCTAGGTATGTTTAATAATATTTGTCCTAGCCTGGAAACTAGGGCACTGATAAAAGAAATAAGATTTGATATGAGTAGATTTGATAAGAATAGTGAAAGATATGTTATACCTATGCATAGAAAGAATGTTTGGACTAACAAATGGATGCAGGAACCCAGGAAGAATTTGTTGCAGGTTAGCTACTATGATCGTAGCGCGCAGTATAGGAGAGGCTGGGGAGGATTTAAAAGAAAGAGAGGATTAACCCTTTGCTACAGTTGCAGAAAACCAGGACATCTTGCTAAGGAATTCTCTGGAAGAAGATCTAGTTGCCTCTATTGCAAAGCTATGGACCATGAAGTTTTGGATTTCCCTAGAATGATTGCTAAGGTTGAGAGAATGAATATGAACCAAGAAAACCCTAAGAAAGATCAATAATCTGAGGCTATGACATTAGAGAAAGTATTGCTACAGATGAAAGAAACCCTTAATGATCACCAACATGTCAGTTTATCAGAGGTCTTTAAAGAAAAACAATGCATAGAAGCAAGAATAGGAGACTTCGACATTGATTGTATTTTGGATGAAGAAACACAGGTGAATATTATGATAGAAAGAACTTGGGAAACTTTAGGGGAGCTTGCTATGATTCCTTCATTGGGAGGAATAGGACTATTCAGAGGAAAGCTGATAAACTTGTGCGGAAAGCTTACCCAGATATCTATGAGTGCCAATGGAACTTCGACATAGGAAGAATTTGAAGTTGTTAAATTTATTGAGAACAATGCTCCATTTACTATGTTGCTCGGAAAACCTTGGATTGAAAAAGATTAGGCCAGAAAGAAAGAAAAAAAGCCTTAGAGCAGAAGAAGCAAGAGTTAAAATATTTCATGACTAGGAAGATCTCACACTTGATTAAAGAACAAGAGAATAGATCGAAGCCATTTGAAACCAAAGAATTGGATGTCGAGGTTGCAAGAATACCAGAGGAATCCCATAAGATTTCAGTGCCTATTCTAGATACAGATGAAGTATTACCCTTGATTTCTAGGAGAGAATCTCAACATCGCGAAGATACTCCGCCGAAAGAAGATAAGAATCAGAATGGAAAAAGGAACTCCGAGACGAAGCTCACTGGAAAGAAGACTAGAAAACTATGTAAGAAAAGGGGTAAGATAGAAAAGTTACAAAAGGTTCCCGAGGGGACTTCGTAGAAGGAAAATGTGCAGAATTGGAGCTTCGCTGGAATATCATAACAACATCACATGGCACTTCACCATGGCGAAGCAATATAGCCGTTGGAAGCAGTATAACCATTCGACCGATGGACCGAACGAATAGAAAGACATTTATGATCGGAAAGTTCACCACCAGACTGTTGGGACCACACCACAATGGATAGAACTGAGTTAATGAAGGCTTCTTACCCATTGCAAGAGATTCGTTACCAAGTATCTATTTATCCCGTCGTGCCACACACTGAGAACACTTTTGTTAACCGTGAATTTGAGCCCATAGATTAGTTGATTTTCACATAGTGATCAATGCGCTTTTGCCATCTATCCCATTGCATTGAGAGATTACTCTCCGAACTTGCGATTTTCAATCCCGAGCGTGTATGTCGGATGAGTTCAACGCTACAGATAAAATTGTCGAGGACGTTGTCATTGACCTCATGACTGAAAGAGTAATGTCAATGTGTGCATGTATACAAGCATCATCAATGAGAGGAGTGCAAGCCTCTCCATCAACTGCTCGCGGATCAAGGCCATCCTGATCGACAATAGAGAAGAGAACCAAGCACATAGATGACCTAGCCAACGCGAAGTTGATTCCATATATATACCTGATTATATTCCGCCTCTAGCCGATGTGGTAAGTCGTGATAGTGTGCCAAGAGATTTTGAGTATACCATGATTACTGCGTACCTCCCGAAGGGGATACATGCAGTTTGCAAACAATAGGACAAGATCATAGCAGTGAAGTTTAGTGACTTCAAACTCGAAGATCACAAAAACTACAGTATTCTCACCCCATATAAGTACCTGACCAGGATGAAGGGGAAGAATTCAAAGATAATCCCTCAGTCGTGGATGATGAACCTCGCACAGTCCACCTTGTTAAATGTCATGAAAATCCACCACTTTGGAAGGCATCAGGAAGTCAACGCCTGTGTCAAGCTACTACTTTTGTGTTACCATGGCGGCTATTTATGGCTAGACCGCCATATTATAGTCGATCCGACGTTGATCCATAGGATCACAGGGTTGAGTATGCAAGGACCCGACCCGCAGGAATTCTACCCAGGAAAATCCACAAATCGCGGGCTAGCACAGAAGATTAAGGACACATATGGCAATGTCGAGAAGGGGACGCGAGGCTACAAGGCAGCCTCCATCCAGAATGGTGAAGTGCGCCTAGCATGTAATTTAATAGTTGGAAAGATGATACGTAAGAATTGACCCACACAGGTCACAGGCTTTGTCGTCAACCTCGCGGGGAAGTGTGTAGAAGGCTTACAGATGAACTGGGCGAAGTACCTAGTCAATCAGCTCGAACTAGACTGCCGAGAAGTGCAAGATCAGGGCTACAAGTTTCACTTCAGCTGGCTCCTGATCCTCATTGCCTTTGTTTCCTGAAAGATGTCGGAAGGTGCGACCTTCCCGTACATCGAGCCATTTGATCCGCTTGCTGCGAAGTTCGCTACACTTTGGTATTCAAGCGATATGAACAAACAGTGACAGACTAACGATGTTTTTCATACGTACTACCTTCAGCTGAAGAGGGCCATAGAAGTAGAGCCTCACATGACTCTGAAAACATTACAGATATTCCGACCCCTGATGAAGTTTAGCGTAGATCGACATTTCATTTACATTACAGTGCGAGCTGATGAACATAAGGAACAACTGTAGTCATACTACAATCTCACAGAAGAGGATCTTTAGGAGATCACTAAGGACTGGTTGACAGATCTCCTTATCCCCACTGATCCTGCAGAGATGTTTAATCTTGAACTGGACAGCTTGGAGATCACGCATAAAGAACAAGATACACCCAGACCCAGCAAAATGAAGAAGACTGAAGCGGTTCAAGACCTAAGCAACGCCTCAGGGATGACTAATTCTATATCACCTGAGCGAGGAGGTGATGATGACGTAGAAGAGATGAAGGACAAAGAAGTTGAAAAAAAGAAAGGCGAAGTAACACCGCCTATAGAAGAGACCGATCCCTTGAAGAAGAGGAAGGTTTCTCCCCCGAAACCTTCTTCCTGGAAGAAATCATGAGCCACCATGACCAAGATGAAGACCGTGCTTACTATGGATGATTTCGACTTCATTTTCGCAGCTCTAAACGATGCTTTGCTGGAAATCGCGGAGAAACAAGAAGCTAAGCAGGAGGAAATGTACGATAGAATTGAGGTCGAACTCCGAGGGGTACAATAGGCTCTTCAGTTCAGTCGTGTAGTCTCCACTGCGTCCCTGCCATCGGGAGAACAAGAGTTGGGGGATGAGCCAACCCAACTCCACCGACTAGAAGATGCAACTGAAGCTCACCTTCGACGAGCACAAGAAGAAACAGAACAAGTCACCCAGGCTTTGAAGCAAGTACAAGTTGTAGAGAAAGAAAAGATTTCTCTCCAGACAAAGTTTGACGAGGAGAAAGCACAAATGCAACAAGAAAAGGAAAAGTTGCTCGCAGGGCAACTAGAGGTAAAAGAAGTAGTCAACAGAGCACTTCGCTCTGTGACAGGCTGTGAGCCACAGGAAGAAGACCGGTTTGAGCATCAAGTAGAGCATCTTGCGGAAGCCATCCAACAACTGCAAAAAGAATAACAGATTTAGAGCTCCGCACAGTGCCTAACACTCCACAGGATGTAAGAGATCAAAGAGAAGCGACTGCCTGGAGTGTAGTCGAGAGAATAAAGGCTCTTGCCATGGAATGCAAGCATCTAAGTGATCGCAGTGCCCAGAGTTATGAGAAACTCACTGAGAATTCATAACTAAAGACACAAGAGTCACAACTCTAGGAAGTAAAGTATCAAGCAGAGACAATACAGGCGCAGTTGAAGCCCCTGTCAGCTAAAGAAAGAATGAAGCGATCCCAGGAGCAGTGCACTGCCCAGCAGCAGGTCCATACTATTCAGATTAGAGTTATGGAAGTAACTCAGAGGCTCCAACCTGTACAGGACAAGGCTTACCAACTGTTCACAAAAATCGAAGGCCAAGGAGAAGAACTAGAGAAAGTTGTCACTGCAGTTGAACAATGCCTCAAAGGACCTATCAATGAAGCAGTCATACAAGAGTTCACTGAATAGGAAGCCGTAGCACAACAACAAGTCGAAGTAGCTTGAGACTTTTGAAGCAGAACTAGTCAGATCAGAGTGACTCGTGATGAGTCACAAGTGAGTGTTGGGGGCTTGTTGCATGTTGACCAAGTTTTGAGGATTCTTGGTCACGATTGACCTATTTTTGGGACTTCAATAGGTTGTCGAAGACGAAGAGCAAGACGAAGAGGAGAGCAGGATCTCAACCCCTTTTTAGGGAGTTTTGGGTTTTGGGATCATGTAACGGGTATGGGAAGGTTGGCCCATGGGTTTACCCATGCCTAGACCCACTTTTGTAATATATATATAGAAGCTAGGTGATGTAGAAAGTAGTAGTGATTGAAGGATTGCAAGTGCTCCATGCATACTATGTAAGGCTAAGTGCAAGGGACTGTAAGAGATCGAGAGGAGGCTTTGTGTTGAACCTAACTCGGGGAAGGAGGATCTAGCAAAGTGCGCAGATCTCCTGTCCTATGCGGAGTAGGGTTTTTGAGGCTATGTTCATTTAATTGATTAACATAAGATAATAGAAGAGAAGAAGAGTTGGTGGATGTAGCCCCAGGGGGGGGTGAACCATGAACATGTTATGTTGCTTTGCTTTGTGCGATGTGTTGATGTGTTTATTGCTTAGTGCTTTGACTTAGATGAATGATAGATATGTTAATGCTTTGTGCTTAATATTATGGATAGATGTTAGATCTGACTTATATACATGTGCTTAGTGTTGAATCTGTTAAGATATGATCTTTTCTATCATGCTAAGTGCTGCTAGATGCTAGATCTAAATGAATACTACATTGTACTGTGATTAGGGTTTAACTGCACTGTGATTAAGAACTAGATATTGATGAATATAACTGTTGAGTGCTCTGTTAAGTGATTAGAATCATAGATCCGTGTCCCAGCTAAGGTTGCAGACACTGGAGTCCTGCAACCACCCCTACCTCTACCTCGGGTGAGACTTCATCTGCTTCGTAGGTGATGCCGAAAGGGCCGATAGTTAGGGTTTTGTTGGTGCGCTGTTGTAGCATTGAACCCTGGGTCTACCCTTATGCCAAAAGATACACGAGCTTCTTATGAAGGCATATGGCTTCTTCCACTCATGCAAATATAATTCAAGAAGTTTGGTTATGCAAGGAGAAATTTGGAAATCATTCTCTGAGATAGTATTGTCTCAGAGCTATGCTAACATTCCATAATTGTAATAGAATTATGGGTATGGGTGTTAAGAAAATTATGTGGGAATTATGCCCATGTCCATGAGAAACTATTGTAATTGAGTAAACTTCATTACAACTTAGAATCCTTCGAGCCTCCAGCTGAGAGGTTTCCTCGCCAGTCTATGTTGGAGCCTTGGAGGAAAGTGGGATAGCTCGAGGGACTGCATAGTAGAGAAGGGGATCCCAATCCTTGGTTTGTGTAGGTTAATGGGGAAAGAGAGATGGCGAATTGGGATAGTTGTAGGAGTTAATAGACCATGAAATGTTGGGAAATTGAGATGTGTGAGACAATTAGAGCCAACAATAGGTGATTTTTCCCTTGTGGACTCATAGCCTCAACTCGGGGGTGGCCATGTTACAAAAATATTGCAGGCAACATAGAGCCTATTGTTGGGTGGAACATCCTTTGTCTATAGCCAGTTGGTGTTTAATTCCTAGAAACACAATTCCTAGAAATATAAGTGTTATGATTTGTTCATGATTAAATTGAATTTAATGTTGTTTATGTTAAGTAAGTGAATGATGTTCTATTTACATGTATAAGTATGCATCAATAACTATGTTTTGGCTTAGGGGCAGACCTAGTGTTCAACGCTACAACAAATCACCAACAAAACCCTAACTACCGACCCTTTCGGCAACACCTGCGAAGTAGATGAAGTCTCACCCGAGGTAGAGGTAGGGGTGGTTGCATGACTCCAGTATCTACAACCTTAGCTGGGACACAAATTTGTGACTGTAACACCTTAACAAGGCATTTAACAGTTATAGTTCATCAATAACCAGTCTTAGTTTACAACGCAATTAAACCCTAATTACAAAGCATTGCAGTATTTAACCAGATTTACTATATTCAAGTGCTAAGCACATCCACATAGGCCAGATCTAGTATTCATCCATACTATTAAGCACTAAGCAAATTAACATATAAACACATCAATACATCGCACAAAGCAGAGCAAAACATCATGTACGTAGTTCACCCCCACCCTGGGGCTACGTCCACCAACTCTTCGTCTTCTTTATTAGCTTCTTCAATCAGTTACATGCATAGAGCCATAAAAACCCTGCTCTGTAGAGGACATGATATCTGCACACCTCGCTAGATCCTCCTAGGCCCTAGGCTAGGTTACAACACTAAGCCTCTTCTCAATCTCTTACACTCACTTACACTGAACTTTGCAATCCTCATACAGTATGCACAAAATCAATCTCTACTCAACACTTAGCACTTTCGATCACATAGATCGAACTACTTCCTACATCGCTCAACCTTCTATTTATACTTTACAAAATAGGCCTAAGAATGGGTAAACCCATGGGTCGACATCCCCATACCCATTACATAATCCTGAATCCCAAAAGGGGCCCTAAAAGGGGTCAAGATCTCGCGATCTCCACTTTGTCTTGTGCTCCACCCTCGACAGCTTGTTGAAGTCCCAAAAATAGGTCAAACCTGACCAAGGATCCTCAAAACTTGGTCAAGGGCCAACAAGCCCCCAACACTCACTTGTGACTCATCCTGAGTCACTATGATCTGGGTAGCTCAGTTTCAAAAGCTTCAAGCTTGGCTCGAGCTGCTTCAACTTGTTGTTGTGCCATGGCCTCCTGTTCAACGAACTCTTGTATGATTGCTTCATTGACAGGTCCTTCTAGGCGTTGTTCAAATGAAGTGAGGACTTGCTCCAGTTTTTCTCCTTGGCCTTCGATCTCTATGAATAGTTGGTAAGCCTCATCCTATACAGGTTGGAGCCTTTGAGACACTTCCATGACTTTGCTCTGAATGGTGTGGACTTGCTGCTCGACAGTGCGCTGCTCTTGGGATCGCTTCATCCTTTCAACAACTGATAGGGGCTTCAATTGTGCCTGTATTGTTTCTGCTTGATACTTCGCCTCTTGGAGTTGTGATTTGTGTCTTCAGTTCTGGATTCTCAGTGAGTCCCTCATACGTCTGGGCACTGCGATCACTCAATTGCTTACATTCCATGGTGAGACCCTTGATTCTTTTAACTGCACTTCGTGCAGTTGCTTCTCTTTGATCCCTTACATCCTGCGGAGGGCCGGGCACTGTGCGGAGCTCTAAGTCTACTATTCGTTGTTGTAGCTATTGGATAGCTTCTGCGAGCTTCTCTACTTGATGCGTGACTCGGTATTCTACCTGTGGTTCTAAGCCTGTCACAGAGTGAATTGCTCTGTTGACTGCTTCTTTCACTTCAAGTTACTCTGCGAGCAACTGTTCCTTTTCTTGCTGAATCTGTTCTTTATCCTTTTCAAACTTCATCTGCAGAGCAACCTTCTCCTGCTTTGCAAGTCGATGTTGTTCTACGAGTACTCCTTGCACTTTATTCAAGGCCTGGGTGGCTTGTTCTGTTTCTTCTTGTGCTCAACAAAGGCGATCTTCGGTTGCATCTGCTAGTCAGTGGAGTTGGGCTGGCTCATCTCCCAACTCTGGTTCTCCCGATGGCTGGAGCACAATGGACACTGCGCGACTGGACTGAAGGACCTTCTGTACCCCTCGAAGTTCAATCTCAATTTTGTCATACATTTCCTCCTGCTTGGCTTCTTGTTTCTCCACGATTTCCTGCAAGGTGTCGTTTAGGGCTGCTACGATGAAGTCAAAATCATTGACAGTGAGTACAGTCTGCATCTTGGTTATTGTGGCTCTGGATTTATTCCGGGAAGAAGGTTTCGAAGGAGAAACCTTCCTCTTATTCAAGGGATCGGTCTCATCTCTAGGCAGTGTTACTTCGCCTTGTTTCTATTCAACTTCTTTTCCATTTATCTCTTCTACTTCGTCATCACCCCCTTGGTCAAGTGATACTGAAGTAGTCTTTCCCGAGGCACTGCTTAAGTCTTGGACCTCTTCGGTCTTCTTCCTTCTATTGGGTCTCAGTGTATCATGTTCTTTGTGCATGGTCTCTAGGCTATCAGGGTCAGACATCTTTGCAAGGTCTGCAGGAATAAGGAGGTTTGCCGACTAGTCCTTTGTGATCTCCTCAAGGTCCTCTTTCATGAGCTTGTAGTACGACTGAAGCTCCTCCTTATGCTCATCTGCTCGTGCTGTAATGTAGATGAAGTGTCGATCTGCGCAGAAATTCATCAGGGTTCAGAACCTCTATAGGGTGTTCGGAGTCATACGAGGTTTAGCTTCGATGGCTCTCTTCAGCTGGAGGTAATATGTGTGAAAAACAGAACTCTTTTGCCATTGTTTGCTCATATCGCTCGAGTGCCAGAGCGTGGTGAACTTCGCAACAGGCGGATCAAATGGATCGATGTCCGGGAAGGTCACAGCTTCTGGCATTTTCCAAGCAACAAATGCGATGAGGATCAGGAGCCATGTAAAACAGAATTCACAACCTTGATCCTGTGCTTCACGATAGTCTAGTTCAAGTTGATTAACTAGGTACTTCGCCCAGTCCATCTGTATACCTTCCACGCACTTCCTTGCAAGGTCAATGACAAAGCCTATGACCTGCATGGGTCGATTCTTCCTTACTATCTTTCCAACAATTAATTGGCATGCTAGGCACACTGCGCCATTCTGGATGGAAGCTACCTTGTAGCCTCGCGTCCCCTTCTCAACATCGTCATATGT
>JASDQU010309843.1:139983-153417 GCA_032191745.1 Picea mariana | reverse complement strand
TCATTACATTCAACAGGGTGCACTGCGTGAGGTTCATCGTCCACGACTGGGGGATTATCTTTGAATTCTTCCCCTTCATCTTGGTCAAGTATTTATATGGGGCGAACATGCTATGGTTCTTGCAGTCTTCGAGGTTGAAGTCGTTGAACTTCAACGCTGCGATCTTGTCTTGCTGTGCTCTTACTGCGCGTATCCCCATCGAGAGGTACGCAGTAACCATGGTGTACTCAAAATCTCTTAGCACACTATCACGACTCACCACGCCGACTAGAGGTGCGATGTAGTCGGGTAATATGGTCAGGATCAACTTTGCATTTTCTAGGTCATCTTTGTGCTTGGTTCTCTTCTCTGCTGTTGGTCGGGATGGCCCGGTTCTGCCAGCAGTTGACGTAGAGGCTTGCACTCCTCTCGTCAATGACGCTTGTACACCCATAGACATTACTCTTTCAGTCACGAGGTCAACGATTACCTCCTTCATAGACTCTTCGACTGCGCTAAGTTCTTCGGACATATGCGCTCATGGTCGAATCTCTTGGGTTTGAAGAGTAACTAGTCAATGCAACGGGATGGATGGTGATAGCATGATGATCACTGTGTGGAATCAACTAATCTGCGGGCTCAAATTCATGGTTAGCAAAAGTGTTCTTGGTGCAAGGTTCGATGGAATAAATAGATAACGAAGCAACATATCTCTCCAACGGGTGAGAATCCTCCATTAACTCAGTTCTGTCCGTTACGGCGCAGTCCCAACGGTCTGATGGTGAGCTGTCTGACCATAAATGCCTTTCTACCCATTCGGGGTGTTGATCTAACGGTTATATTGTTCCCAACGACTATATTTCTTCGCTATGGTGAAGTGCCCTATGACACTGTGCTGATATCCTGACGAATTTCCTGTTTTGGAAATTTTCCCTTTGGGAAGTTCCCTTTGAACCCTTATGTAACTTTTTGATCTTTGCTCTCTTCTTGCTGAGATTTCAAGCCTTCTTTCTGGTGAGCTTCATCTAGTTATCCCTCTTTCCATTCTGATTCTTGTCTTCTTTTGGCATAGTAACTTCGTGCTGTTGAGATTCTTTCCTAAGATTCAAGGATAATACTTCTTCTCTATATAGGATAGGTACTTCAGTCTTCTGCAAATTTTCTTGTGTTCTTGCAACTTCGACATCCAAGTCTCTGGTCCTAAGTAGCTTCGATCTGTTGTCCTGTTCTTCAATCAGATGTGCGATCCTCCTAGTCATGAAATCTTTCAACTCTTCTTCTGCTCTAAGACTTCTTCCTTCTTTCTGGCCTAATCTCTTTCAATCCAAGGTTTTCCTAGTAACATAGCAAATGGGCCATTGTTCTCAGTAAATTTAACAACCTCAAAATATTCCTCTGTCGAAGTTCTATTGGAATTCATAGATATCTGGGTTAGCTTTCCACATAGGGTTATTGCTTTTCCTCTGAATAATCCTATTCCTCCCAATGAAGGACTCATAACAGGATCCCCTAAAAATTCCCAAGTTCTTTATGTCATGATATTCACCTGTGTTTCCTGATCCAGAACACAGTCAATGTCGAAGTCTCCTATTCTTGCTTCAATGCACTCTTTTTCTTTGAAGATCTCTGATAAGCTGATATGTCGGTGGTCATTCATGGTTTCTTTCATCTGTAGCAATACTTTCTCTAATTCTTTCTGGGGTTTTTCCATAATCTCAGTTTATGGATTTGCCTTAGGGTCTTCTTGGTTCATATTCATTCTTTCAACCTTAGTAATCATTCTAGGGCAATCCAATACTTCATGGTCCATAGCTCTACAGTAAAGACAACTAGATCCTCTACCAGGGCATTCCTTAGCCAGATGTCTCGGTCTTCTGCAACTGTAACAAAGGGTTAATCCTCGTTTTATTTTAAAATGATCCCCAACCTTTCCTGTACTGTGCACTAGGATCATAGTGGCTAACCTGCAAAAAATTCTTTCTAGGATCCTGTGTCCATTTGTTAGTTCAAACATTCTCTCTATGCATAGGTATAACATATCTTTCCCTATTCTTATCAGATCTACTCATATCAAATATGCTTTCATCTATCAGTGCCCTAGTTTTCAAGCTAGGACAAATCTTATCAAACATACCTAGATCCATACTTTAGAAACAAAAATTTCCACTAATCTTATCTTCAACATAGCACAAAGATTCTAGATCTTACCTCTTTTCTTCAGATCTAACCCTTCTTCTTGGCACAGAGCTTCACAGGTCAAGTGGAATGCTGCGCACTAGGGAAACAGATCTATGCACGAAGATTCCATAGTTTCAGGTTGGATCTTCGCATAGAGCTTCTTCTTCCTCAGTTCCCAACAATCACAGTTTCAGTCTCAACAACATAACCATTTGATGGCACAGGGGAAAACCCAGGGTTCAATGCTACAACAACGCACCAATAAAACCCTAGCTACCGACCCTTTCGGCAACACCTGCGAAGCAGATGAAGTCTCACCTGAGGTAGAAGCAGGGGTGGCTGCATGACTCCAGTGTCTGCAACCTTAGTTGGGACACATATATGTGATTGTAACACCTTAACAGGGCACTTAATAGTTATAGTTCATCAATAACCAGTCTCAGTTTATAGCACAGTTAAACCCTAATTACAGAGCATTGCAATATTTAACCAGATCTACTATATTCAAGCACTAAGCATATCCACATAGGCCAGATCCATTATTCATCCATACTATTAAGCACATAACGTTAACATATCTATCTACCATTCATCTATATCGAAGCACTGAGAAAATTAACATATAAACACATCAATACATCACACAAAGCAAAGTAACATAGCATGTACGTGGTTCACCCCCACCCCGGGGCTACGTCCACCAACTCTTCGTCTTCTTTATTAGCTTCTTCAATCAGTTACAAGCACAGAGCCATAAAAATCCTGCTCCATAGAGGACACGAGATCTGCGCACCTCGCTAGATCCTCCTTCTCTGGGCTAGGTTACAACACTAAGCCTCTTCTCAATCTCTTACACTCGCTTGCACTGAGCTCTGCAAGCCTCATACAATACGCACAAAAGAAATCTCTACTCAACACTTAGCACTTTCGATCACATAGATAGAACTACTTCCTACATCGCTCAGCCTTTTATTTATACTTTACAAAATAGGCCTAAGCATGGGTAAACCCATGGGTCGACATCCCCATACCCATTACATAATCCCAAATCCCAAAAGGGGCCAAGATCCCTCGATCTCCGCTTCGTCTTGCGCTCCACCTTCGATAGCCTATTGAAGTCCCAAAAATAGGTCAAACCTGACCAAGGATCCTCAAAACTTGGTTAAGGGCCAACACTATGATTGATTAATTGTGTCTGCATGTGTAACACCCCCATTTCCCCCAGTTTGTAAATATAACTATATTGGCCAAGAGACTATGGAAAAATCGATATGTATGAATGTTTGATTTGATGGACCTTTATATAAAAGGTCAATGAATGTAAATTTTGTTATTTACTAGAAAGTGGATAAGTGTTGCATGACTGCTGGAAGGGGGATGTGCTAAGAGAGACCACAAATGCTATGAAAGAGATGGTGAAGGGGACCAGGAATGGTTGGATTAAACTTCACCAAACCAATATCTCACTGGATTTAATTACTTAGGATCAGAACAACCCTCTGACCCAGGAATGAATTACAGTTAGGTTGGTAGGTGGGAAGACCTCCTCAAGAGTTAATGAGGGGATGGGGAAGAGCACCCATCTATAAGGCTTCCAGACCTGACCACAGACTGGGGATTCGGGACACACACAATCTTGTTGAGAAAGGCAAGAAAGGAAATGCGTGGTGGGTAGAGGAAGATTGCGAAGTGTGCATACGAGAGACTAAGCTCAGGTTTGACGAAGAACTGGAAAAAGGAGCGTGTTCTGATCACGAGAGAAGGAGAGTAACCTTCGTCCCTAACTTTCATTGAGCCGAAAGAAGAGATTGAATCTAAAAGCATCATGGTCTAGCTCAGGGGTGGCTAGTGGTAAATATGTAAGGAGTGACATAGCCTATGGTTGGGTGGAAACGGGCACCCCTTCCAGCAGTTGCATCACGCCTTCTAGTTCTGATAAGTGTTTTTATACTTCACGTATTAAATTGAAATAATGAATGAATGCATGCATGTATACGTTTAAAATTTGCCTCTGTATTCAATGATCAAGTGATGTGTATGTATTTATCCCATTGAGGACTTATGTTGCTGCCTGACTTTCCATAAACTCCAGTCTAACCCTCGAAGGTGTTTTCCCCAGGGATTTACCTCCCAGTTCCAGAGTCAGACCAAGCCTCTTGGTACTGCTACCATCTGGGTAATTCCACGAGATTTCCCTGCTCTATTTTAGAACTTAAAGTTCTGCAAGCTAGGAAGGCACTTCCTTCAAACTAGTATCCCAAGAGACCTTGGGTTCATGCCCACATCCTTAACCGAATCTCGGCTAAGAGTAGCGCTTATAGCCCTAGATTCATCAGAGTATCCATATGACTAGGGTCTAGGAACCCTGCACTAAGTCCCAAAGGAGCTAGCTCTTGATGGATTTGGAGCTTAGGGTGCCCGAAGTCCTGGGATGTAAAAATTCATAATTGTCAAATTACTGAATGAAGGAGTCACGAAAGGTTGTGAGTAACTGATCTGGGGATTTCGTTGGCGCCCCTTCTCGACCGTCCAATTGTCTAGTGGATGGTCTCGCGTATGATAATTTGATGAAGTTTCACTTCAGGAGAATGGAGATGCTATAGCATCAAACTCCCCGAACGCTGAAGTTACGAAGTGAAGGAGAGCCATAGATTTGGGGGAGATCGTTAAGAACCCCCCGTACCGTTCGATCATTCAGGAGAAGGAACCCGCATGTGGTCCTTAGGCGAAGTTCTGCTTTGGGAAAATGGAGCACCAATGAAGCCAAAACTCCCAAAGGTCGAATTCGTGAAGTGATCAGGAACATTGATTTGGGGATCCTTCGGGTTCTCTCCTAGTCATCGGATCTACTATGTATTCAACCCGATGTTGACTGCTTCGGGAGAACAAGGACGTTGTAGCATCAAAAACCCTGAAGGCTGAAGCTGCAAAGTGATGTAGACTGTGGATCTAAGGACCCATTGGGATCCCTCTTGACCGTTCGATTGTGGGGATGCGTGTATCACGTAGAAGAGCACGTGGGGGCCCACATGTCGAGTGATGATGTTTCCAGGTGTGAGGACCCTGTGGCATGGGAAGTGGATGAAGGTGGCCTGAGGCAGGCACCATGTATACTTATCAGAATGCCTTGAGATGATAAATGTCGCTTCAGGAGTGGCCCAACAATGGGACCCTGGAGTGGGAGTCACGAGCTGTAGATCTCCGAAGATTATGTGGACATCCTCGAACCATTAGATCAATGTTGCTGTCAACCCGATGTTGACCACTTCAGAAGAATAGGGGTGTTGTAATGCCAAATTCCCTGAAGTCCGAATCCGTGAAGTAATGAGGACCGTCGATCCTCGGATCCTTCGGGATCCCTCTCAGCCGTTAATATGCAGGGGCGTGTGTTGATAGGTCCTCTAGTTCGAGGATTAGTTACTTCGGGAATTTGGGGCGTAGTGTGTTGATAAAACCCCGAACACTGAATTCACGAAGTAACGCGAGTTGTAGATCTATGGATTTACGTGGCCAGATCTCGACCGTGAGATCTGGGAAATGATAGAGGGTTATTAGTCTGATGTGACGTGGTAAGCCGACATCACCAGAGTGACATGGACCCACAGGCCGTGTGCCACATGTCACCTAAATTTGAGTGTATCACATACCATATATGCCTATTGGGACATGACACGTGTCACCCATGACCCTTCCACATGTCAGCCCTCGGTATGTGCCCGATTAGCCAAAGTAGTTGGTGAAGTGACCAGAACTTCGAGAGTTCGGAGGAGCATGGTAGAGAGATAGAAAGGACCTAAGGACAAATCCATGCGATAGGCTTACGGGACTTTGAAAGTTTGGAACTTTAGGTGATCTCGTACTTAGATAACAAAGGGGCGTGAAGCGTTGAATTCCTCTACGGTTGATACACTAGAAGGAGATTAAGACCAGTCTGAAACTCGAATTTGAGCATGGAGGGAGTGTTTGGATAGTGGTGGATGAGTAGGACGTGATACAAATCCTAGAGTTAGGATTTGAGGCAGTTAAGGAAAATGAAATTATGATACCCCACCCCTTAAAAGAGCATTTAGGGGCTGAGTGTGTTACAAATTGGTATTGGAGCATGGTTGCAACACTTGGCTTGCTTGGGCTCATGAACGAGTTGCGTAGGAACCTTATTTAAAGGACTTTTAAGGGTGATACCATATTTTAATTCTCCCTTAAAGAGTCTGGTTAAAATTTTACTGCAGAAAAGAATGAAGTTTTCTACTATGTGTGTGTATTTAAGAAATGTGAACTGTGTGTTGTCTATGAATTAATAGACCATTGGCTAATAGTGAGTGTTTTTCCATCACTCAAGCAGTCATTGAATCGCGGGAAACAAAAAGTATAAGGGATGGTGACGCGCCATGAAGTGGGGGATGGCTCCCACAATAGAGATAAAGAATCTAACGAGAGGAGGGCGATGGAGACCCCTCCGGATTTGTTTGAAATTGTAAGGAGCCTCATGGAAAAATTACAGAGTTGCAAGGCCGACAACGAGAGATTGATAAAAGAGCAAGAAAAAAAAACATAAATTAATGCAGTCTTGCTGCAGAGCTTATCTGACATATAGAGGCAGCTGCAGCATGGACCTGCAACCAGTCATGTGGACCGATGACATACACAGAGAAGTCAAAGCGCACTTGAGATACGAAAACATGACCCCATAAGTGACCATGCTAGGAGGAGTACTTCGAGGAAGGCCCAACCTGGAGGCAGGGGACACTCATCAGGAGATTCCTCTGGAAAGGAAACTGGCAACTCCGAGGGATCTTCTAGTAGAAAAACTAGCTCACATTCTCAAAGGAAAGGAAAGAAGCGAAAGCTTTCCAAAAGTCTCGACCCTGAAGAATTCAAGAAATCCAAACCACCCTCTTTTGATGGGGAAATTAAGAAAGGGGAATAGGAAGAAGCTTGGCTGCTTGGTTTAAAGAGGTACTTCAGAGGCCATGACTACTCTGAAAATTTGAAGGCTCGAATAACCATGTTCAACTTGAATGGGAAGGCTTCCATTTGGTGGGAAGATCATTGAAATGTGAAAGGAATCCATGAGAATGACTTATCATGGAAACAATTTGAGAAATAATTCAAGAATAAGTATCTGTCAGAGAAATACTTTGATGGGAAGACTAAGGAGTTCTATGAACTCAAGTTGGGACAACTCACCATAGAGGAATATATCAATCAATTCCTTGAGTTGATAAGGTATGTACCCTACATAAAGGATGAAAAGGTAAAAGTGCAATGATTTATTAGTGGGTTACCTCAGTCCTACCGGGATAGGATTGAGTTTGATGAGCCAAAGACCTTAGAAGATGCTATCCAGAAGGCAAGGTATTTCTACGAACAGTTCAGAGGTCGGAAAAAACCTTGCGAGGATTGGAAGAAGAAGAGTAGCTCGTGCTTCAAGAAAAAGGGGTTTAAATCCTCAAGATTTAAGAACTATGGGAAGCACTCTAGGATGAGCCTTCCTGCTAAAAGTGAGTATCAACATAATTTCCCCTCCTAGAGTGGAAACAAACCTTTTGAAACAACCCCAAGAAAGACTGATAACCCAAAGAGAGAACCCTTGAAATGTTGGGGTCGTGGAGAAGAACATCTGCTAAGAGATTGTCCACATAGACAACAGAACAACAAGATAATCTACAACGTCCAAGAAGCTACCACAGTAAATGATGTGGTTAGGAGCATGCCACAGATTTATGCAGCCTTGGATAATAAACAAGCCAACTGATCCAGATTTTATGAGCATAATGAAATGACTACAAATTATTAACAGGTTCTTAACAAAAAATAAGAGAGATATAGTAAAATTGGTTTTCTATTCAATAAGGAAATAAGCTGAAACTGTAAAATGCAGCGGAAACAAGCTTGCTCGAATGGTGGTGGCTTATCTCTGAGAAGATATGTGACGGTTGTGCTCATTCACAAGAAGATGATTACAATGAGGCTCTGAAGGCCTTTTTAAAATAAACAGGAATTCCCGAAACCCTAGACATCCAAAAACCTATCCCTATGAGATGAAGCGCCAAAAGTCATGTGGGCCCCGTTTGGGTAAGTTAGTACATCAACTTCTCAAGGTCGTAACTTTTGCATACGATCTTCGTTTTAGGTGTATGATATCCCGTTGGAAAGGTATTGTCGAGGAGATTCATTTTGGGGGAAATAATAAAGGAACTCTCATATTTCTCCCCCTTTTCCCCAAAAATCTCGTTTAGGGCCTCAAAACGGCTCCGGAAGTGAAAAACTGCTAAAAATAGTAAATTACCAAAATTGCCAGAAAACTATTTTGAGCCAGTTGGAAAAGGTGGGTGGCCATCGATATCCACCTGGATCAATCCCCCCTCCTTAGGAAGAAATGGTATCCATTTCATTGAGTTCCCCCATCAGATGAGGAAATTTTTGCTGAATTTCTCCTCGGGTGAGCCACTTGTCTTGGTGAAGGAGCTGCCCTACTTTGACAACTCGATAAAGCTAGATCCTTTGCTGTCAAGTGCCCTTGTTCTGTGTGTCCACAATCTAATCACTAGATTCCTATTGTATGCAGTCAGGGTTGAGCTCTATTGGTGTCAGTTGTTCTGCTACTTCTAAGGTGTCCAATAATGGTGGGAAATAAGGATGAAGGAGATCCACGTTGAACACTGGGTGCATGCCAAGGAAAGGAGGAATGTTGAGCTCAAATGCATTATCCCCCACGACCTTGGTGATGGTGTATGACCCATAATGGAGTGGGTGAAGTTTTTGATGGGGTCCTGTAAGGCGTTCTTTCTACAAGTGCAACCAAACTTTGTCACCCACTTGAAACTTATGTGGCACCCGATGTTGATCATGGCGTCGCTTGTACTTATCATTGGAATTCTGTAGGATATACTGAACCTGTTTGCAGATGTGCTAGATCTTCTCAATGACTCAGGTGGCTTTGTCAGCTTCATTTGGAGCAGGAGATGAGTTGGTCGAGGTGGCCGCAAGGGGAAGTGCAACATCTATGGGACCCAATGGTTGGAATCCCAAACCCACCTGAAAGGGGTTGTGGCTGGTTGAGCTATGCAGATCTCGGTTGTAGCTATGTTGGACATAGAGAAGGCTCTCATCCCATGTGTGAGGGTGCTTTGGATTATACATGCGAAGGATATGCACAATCATTCGATTTACGACCTCGTTTTGGCCATCTGTCTGGGGATGGAAGGCCGTGGATTTGGTGAGCTTGGTGTCTAGCAATGACCAGAGGCTCGACCAGAATGTGCTGAGAAATTGAATTTCCCAATCTGAGACAATGGTTTGTGGGATTCCAAAATGTCCCCAGACTCATTCAAAGAAGAGCTTGACACTGGCCTCTGCTGTGATGCTCTTCTTGTAGGCAACCAGAATCGCCATCTTAGAAAAGCGATCAACAACCACAAAAACACAGTCATTTCCCCGCTTGGTGGATGGGAGGTCCGACATGTAGTCCATTGAGATGGATTCCCATGGCCTGTCAGGAGTAGGAAGAGGGGTGTACATACTGTTGAGTACATTTTTATGCTTCCTTTTCACTCTATAAACTATACTTTTTCCTCCAAAACCATCCATTTTGCCTCCATATCATTTCATATTTTCCATAAAACAACTTATGCAAGGTACATTTATCATTCTTTAGCTTAAGAATTGAATTTTCAAATTTTTGGCGTTAAAATTAAAAATTTATCAGAAATTACAAGATTTGACTAAATCCCGTAATTGCCCCTAGGTTCGTGTACTTGCAGGATAGCTGGGCAAAATCTGAGACTTGGGTCATGATCCTTGATGTACAAGGATGGATGATTACCTATCATCTTCGAGATCTGAGCTTTCTAGATGTCTGGTCAACGCTGGTCAAACAGGGCCACTTCAGCAGAAAATACCCTGTTTTAGCATAAAATCATGGACAGTTTTAGATTTTCTTGGGATTTGTTCATATTTTATGGATCTAAAGGGGGTATTCGACCTTCCTAGCATATTTTATGGATCTGATAATGATCTTTAGGAGATTTATTAGCATTATTAGTTTCGAAACTCTTGTATAAATACTCTAAGACATAGACTAGTATGACAACCTTGGATGTGAATGAAGAAACTTTGGAATTTGCAATCTTGAGATCAATTCTGCATTTTTTTTCTTGATAATGTCTATGATATGATGATGTGAATGCTGCTGGAAGTTCCTTCTTAGCTGAGATGACTCAAGTGTACAAGTGAAGCATTGGAGGGCCCCCTTTTCCAAACTAGTACACTCTTCCTTTATGTTCTTTTCAAGTAATCTTTCATACATGTTTTAGATCAGATCTTGCTGTAGATGAGTTTTATTCATATCTTTGTTGTAGTTAGATGAATTCCATATTTAAGTAATATGCTTAATTTTTCAAAGCCTTACTCACGTTGTGAATGATTTCTTGAATAAGAATTCAATGTGTGGTTTGCTTCCAAGCATTAGGATGATCATAAATGCTTTTTGAGTTATTTACGCTTTCGATACTTTTTATTTAACAAGAATTGGTGGATATTGCTAATGAATGAAAGAAAATGATGAATGCATCTCTTGAATAAGAGTTTTGTCTTTCTAGCATTGATAAGCCTTTGAGCTAGTTTTTGAATGTCTCTTTGAATGTTTACTGTTGATCAAATGCCCTTTAGGAAACGATTGTTGATTACTGTTGTGAGATCTATGAAAAGGACTTCTAAACATAAGCTTAGCATCTCCTCTATTTTCAGCTCTTAGAATAGGTTTTGGTTCATTCCCATTGAAAGAATAAAATTTATCTCTAAATCCATATATTTTGGATGTGCCTCTAAGTCTTACAAACACCGGATTGACAATCATTTGCATTCTAATTTACATCAGTAGATTGGAGCCTAACACATACCCTGTTTCTTAATGGTCGGTTTGGCAATAACGCAGGCAGTGCAGGACTTGATATACTTGCTGACCTCTTGTCAAAGTTTCAGTCAGTAGAAATGTTTCTGTAGCATTGCCACTATCTTTTTGACGACAAAGTGTCCTGCCATCCGATTGTAGTGGGATTTCCAGATCAGCTTCGCTCATTCACTTGATGGAACATAGATATGGCCCAGACGTCACAACAACCCATTTTGAATATGGAAATTATCGACAACTGTGTTTGCACCCAACATTTGGTAGGTGGTGGCAAAGTCCGGGTTTGTGTCATAGAGTTGAGGACATCCAGAGGTCTCATGGTCACAGGAGTCGAGCACCGTGGTGAGTTCCACGACTGGCGGTCTGCTGAGGCAATCAGCGACACGATTGGTGCTTTCTGTTTTATACTTGATGTTGAGGTGGAATTGCTGCAAGTATGTGGACCACTTTTGATGGCGATCATTCTACAATTTTTCTTGTGTCTGCATGAACTACAGTGGCTTAGGATTAGTGTGGATGACTGTCTCCTTCCCAAGAATGTAATGTCTCCATCGACGACTAGCTTTCACAATGGAGTACATTTCTTTGTCATAAGTAGGGTACTTACGGACATCATCTGATAATGTCTCACTATGATAGGCCACATCATGGCCATGCTGAGTGAGAACGATGCCCAAAACATAGTTTGAAGCATCTGTCTCGATCTCAAAGGGCTGCTGCAGGTTTGGTAGTGAAAGTAATGGGGTTGAGCACAAGCGCTGCTTCAAATCATCGAACACTTGTTGTTGGGACCGATCCCATGCAAATTTTTCCTTACCACCACCCTTGGTTATTTGGATGATGGCCCATGTAATATGGGAGAATCCCAACACAAACTTGCGGTAGAAATTAGCAAAGCCCAAGAATCTCCGAAGCTCAGTGAGTGTGGTTGGGGCTGGCCAATCACAGATGACTTGGATCTTGGATGGATCCTCATGTACGCCATGCTGATCAATGATGTAGCCCAGGTAATGGACCCTTTCCATGCCGAAGGATCATTTTTAGAAGTTAGCGTATAGCTTGTGTTGCCGCAGGGTGTGCAGAACCTGCTGAATATGTTGCAAGTGTTCGGCCCAAGTCCTGCTGTAAATGAGAATGTCATCTAGATACACCACTACAAAAGTATAGGTGAATGGTTATAGGATATCATCCATCATCCTCATGAAAGTGGATGGAGCATTTGTCAAACCAAAGGGCATGACCAACCATTCAAAAAGGCCGTCCTTTGACTTGAAGGTGGTCTTCCATACATTTGTCTGTTCTATCGGGACCTGGTGGTAGCCAGACTTCAGATCAATATTTCTGAAGTATTTTCCCCCCGTGAGTTGATCAAGGAGGTCATCAATTTGGAGAATCAGGTACTGGTTTCTTGCTCGGTAATCAATGTAGAGTCGCCAGGTTCCATATTTCTTCTATACCAACACGATTGGGCTCCCGCAAGGTGATGAGCTGGGACAAATGTGCCTCTTGTGGAGCAGTTCTTGAATTTGTCGCTTTATCTCCTCATTCTCTAATAGAGAGTGAAGATAGATTGGCCCATTGGGTAGCGGTGTACCATGGGTCAGATCGATGGGGTGCTTGACCTGGAAGTGTAGAGGTACCTTGGTAGATGCAGAGAATATATTCGAGTATTCTTCCACGACCTTATCTACTTGCTTCTGATGTGTGTAGAGGTCAGCTACAAAGACCCTGGATGTGGCTGTGATCTTTTGCTTATTATGAGAGTGAATCATGAAGAAGACAAAATTCCCCGTCTAAGATATGACCTTCCTGCATTTCTTAGCAGAGATCAAGGAAATAACACTAGGTGGGATTTCCTCGGGTATCCTGTACAATTTATTGCAAAGAAATAATAACACTACGAGGTCTGGACTCATATACAACATGAAGTTTCCATAAATAAGGTTGGCCCAAAAGAACATCACAAACTTCAAGAGGAGCAACATCACACAATACCTCGTCTTTAAAGGGCTTGATGTCATACGACAGTCGTCACTGTTCGCTGACGCGGAGATTGCTTCCTTGGTGGAGCCATCCAATGGTATAGGGTTGTGGGTGAGGCATTATCGACAGGGTTAGCTGCTTGACGACCTCTGTTGAGATGAAGTTCTTTTGGATACCACTATGAACGATGAAATGCAGCAGGGTGCCTTTTACCCACATTTGTGAATGGAAGAGGCGCTCTCCTTCTTCTGGCTCGTCTGGTTCACTAGGCTGGAGCTTGGTGGTAGCAACGGTGGCACTGGGTTCCACGTCAATGATCTGTCTTTCCCTTTCTAGTTATGGCTTAGAGTCAGAACCCGCATATGATTCAAAGGCTTTCACTT
>JASDQU010309843.1:115699-138632 GCA_032191745.1 Picea mariana | reverse complement strand
CTATTTTATTTATTCAATAGAAGTTATCATTCACTGGATATCTATTTTTGTTCTCTATATCTTTGTGTTATGGTATTCAATCTGTTATTCATTTCGTTTCGGTCATAATTCTGGATCAGTGGTATTAGAGTGGTCTGCTCTTCATTTGTTTTTCTTTGTGCATGTCTTCGAAAAGATCTGGGTATAAGAAGCTGGGAATCGAACCAGACGAGCCTTTGTAAGATTGGTCGCACCGAAGCTGACCACAACTCATGGGAGACGATAAGAAAGATGATGGAGCAAGAGATCTTTTTGAAATGTTGATCGAGGAAGCCCTTATGTGACAAAGGAACGAGATGATGAACAACTTTGCACAGATCCTTCAGTGACTACCCACAGAAGACACATCTTCATCAAGTGGCCACGCAACCCCCTTCAAGGTACAAGTAAATTTTGATATTCCATTATTTGAAGGACTGATAGATGTGGATGTTGTAGATAAATGGTTGAATCTGCTTGAAGGGTATTTTTCAGTCCATAATTTTTCTGATCGGGAAAAGATTACTTTTGCACTCCTCAAGGTTGTCCCCCATGTTAAGGACTGGTGGGATATGTACTCTTAGGAAAGTGCCACAGAGCAATCTCCAATATTTGTGGTCGCCCCCACCTGGGATTCCTTCAGGGATGTCATTAAAGTACAATACTACCCTGTTGGAAGCTACGAGGACCAGTACACAAGATGGACCATGCCGCGTCAAGAAAGGGACCAAACAATACCAGACTTCACCAATATTTTCCATACTCTGTGCACCAAATTGGGTATCAAAGACTCTGAACGACATCTGGTGCTCAAATACTGTGAATGTCTGCACATATACATCTAAACATAAATGCATTTTCTGGACATCGCATCATTAGGTGTAGCTTATAGATATGTTGTCAAGATCAAGCAAAAATTTAAGCAGAAGAGGCGAGAGTTTGGATCTGCGAATTCCTCATAGTCGAAGTAGGGAAAAGATGACCCCAACCCACCAAACAAGGGATAGAGCAAAGATGGCCGCTCTTAGGACAACTAGTCCAAGACTCAAACCAAGAAGGGTAATGAGAAGTCAAAGAAGGGCAGGGGAAAGTGGTGTGAGTACCATAAAATCCCTTGGCACAACACTGAAGAATGTCACTCCAAGCAGTTACTGGTGGCCAAGTTGAAAGCTTCCGATTCAGAGGAAGATTTTGAATCCGAATCAAATACAGAAAGTGGTAAGAAGATTATCGATGTCAAACCCAGTGCCACTGTTGTTACCACCAAAGTCCATCTAAATGAACCAGAAGAACTAGAGAAAGGGGAGTGCCTCTTTCACTCACAAAAGTGGGTAAAGGGGACTTCACTGCATTTCATTGTCGATAGAGGTAGTCAAAAGAACTTGATTTCAACAGAGGTTTTCAAACGACTGGACCTGTCGATAACACAGCAGTCACAACCCTACACCATCAGCTAGCTTCGCCAAGGATGAGATCTCTGCATCAACCAACAGTGTCGTATTCCCTACAACATCAAGCCCTTCAAAGACAAGGTATTGAGTGATATTTCTCCCCTTGAAGTTTGTGATGTTATTTTAGGCCAACCATGTTTGTGCAAGTGACATCCTATGTATGAGTCTAGACCCCGCAGTGTTATTATTACTTTGGGTAGACAATTGTACAGGATACCAGAGGTAGCGCCGCCTACCGATATTTCTTTAATATTTGCTAAGAAATGCAATAAGGTCATTTCATAGACCAAGAATTTTGTCTTCTTTTTGATCCATTCTTGCAATAAACAGAAGGTCGTCAACACATTCGTGACCTCTACACATAGCCTCTCTTTGCAATAAAAGTAAGTGGACAGGATTGTGGAAGAGTACAGATACATCTTCTCCTCACCTACTAGGGTACCGACACACTGCCAAGTCAAGCATCCAATTGATCTAACCCTCGGTGCACCGCTGCCTAATGGACCAATCTATCATTGCTCGCTGATGGAAAATGACAAAATCAAGCATCAGATCCAAGAGCTTCTTCAAAAGGAGCACATCAGACATATCTCCTCCACTTGCGGAAGCCCGATTGTGCTGGTGTAGAAGAAATACGGGACCTAGTGACTCTGCATTGATTACAGAGCATTAAAAAAAATCACATTCAGGAACCGGTACCCGGTTCCCCGAATTGATGACCTTCTTGACTAACCCAAGGGGTAAAAGTTCTTCAGCAAGATTGACCTAAAGTATGGCTACCACCATGTTCCCATCGAACCAACTAATGTATGGAAGACAAATTTCAAATCTAAAGAAGGTCTCTTTGAATGGTTGGTCATGCCCTTTGGCTTAACAAATGCACCAACAACTTCCGTGAGATTGATGGATGATGTATTGAGACCCGTCGCCAACTCTTTTGTGGTGGTATATCTGGATGACATCCTCATCTTCAACAGAACTTGGGAGGAGCACATGCAACATATTCAACAGGTTTTGGGCACTCTGCAGCAGCAAAAGCTATATGACAACTTGGAAAAATGATCCTTTGTCATGAATAAGGTCCATTAATTAGGATACATTGTTGATAATCATGGGGTACATGTCGATCTAGCTAATATCCAAGTCATTCATGACTGGCTAGCTCTGACCACACTAACCGAGCTTCGAAGCTTCTTGGGACTTTCCAACTTCTACCGAAGGTTCATATTGGGATTCTCCCATATTGCATGGGCATTTAGCCAATTAGCCAAAGGAGGTGGAAAGGAAAAGTTCACATGGTGGCAGGCAAAAAAAAAAGCATTTGATGATCTGAAGCATCGCTTGTGCTCAACTCTAGTACTCTCCTTACTCGATCTACAACAACCTTTCGATATTGAGATTGTTTCCTCCGAATATGTTTTAGGCGCAGTTCTCATTCAAAACAGTCATCCAATATCATACCATAGTGAGACACTCTCAGATACTGTCCAGAAATACCACACCTATGACAAAGAAATGTATTCCATTGTGAAAGCTTCTCATCAATGTAAACATTACATTCTGGGAAAGGAGACAATCATCCACACTGATCACAAGCCTTTGTAGTTCATATAGACATAGGGGAAGTTTCATAATGACCACCATCAAAATTGGTCTACATACCTACAACAGTTCCATCTCAACATCAAGTATAAAGCAGGGAGCACAAATCATGTCACTGGTTGCCTTAGTCTCCCTCCGATTAATGCACTCACAATAGTGCTCCATTCCTATGGTCATGAGGCATTTGAGTGGCCCCAACTTTATCAACGTGACCCTAACTTCACCACCACCTATCAACTCTTGTGTACAGATGCAAATGTCACCGATTTTGACATTCAGGATGGACTGGTATGCCATCTGGGCCACCTCTGTGTTCCCACAAGAAATCATGCAAATTTTATTTGGGAGGCTCCCTACAGTCAGATAATAGTTGTTACACATTATTTTGGTCACCCCAGTGATCCACTGATAACATGTGTGCATGTTCCCATGAAAAGATAAAAAGAGCCTTTCTCCATGAGGAAAGTAACTGGATTTCTCTTCTCAAAAACGCTATTAAGGAAGGTCATCGCACTCTACACTATACATAGGGTGTGACAATGCCTGATCATCTCCCTCTGCCCTGAAGTTGGGATGTGACATCTCCGTAGGCTGCACTATACCTAGGGTGCGATGATGTAAAAAAGATAAGAAAAGGTCAAGTTTCACGAATGTTTTAGAAGGGAATCTTCTAGAAGATGAGGTGACCTCCGAATGGTTTGGATCTTATTTGTTTCTCTGATTTGGTGGGATCATCCTAATATATTAAACCATCTCTCCTTCACATTATATAAAGAGGGATCTCTCATGGAAAGGGCTAAGGTGAATGAGGGTTGAATAAGCTAAGATTTGTATGGAGAGTTCTGCATTGGATCATGCTTGAGAGCCTCATTTCATTTCAAAAATCATTGTGGATCTTCTTCATTCAATATTGGAGCAAGTGTGTGTTTTGGGACAAAGAGCCATCGAAAGGGGACCTTGCAACATCAAGGCTTTGGTTGTAATCTCCACTTTCATTTTAATATGATACAGTGATATGTTTCTTTCCCATAAAACTAGTCTTGTTTTATTGTATGATTCATTGATCACATACATAGGTTCTTGTTGAGTATATTATATTGCTTTCACTTTGGTTGGCTTGTGTTCCCTTGCAGATTCAATATCACAGGAGAACTGGGGTGGAGCTAGGATGACAATGGCAAGAGGAAGCGGCATTTAAACGGTATGTTTCCCATCTCTTGTTAAATAGTAAACTCAATAGTTAGAGCTTAGAGAAAGCGTCATATTATTTTCTATTTTTTTATAGATCTAGGTGGATGTAGGGAGATCTGTTTATGTCTGCATTTACCGATTAGTCCCATAAAAAATTGGAGACCATACTAGGGATACAAATTTCTATTGATTTTTTGCTTCCCATTTTCCTTTATCCTATCTTCCTCTGATAAATTTCATTCTGTGAGTCTGTGGGTGATCCATTTGGACTCCCGGGTCTAGAAGTTTAGTTAGATTTTTTGTCTTTCTCCCATTTTTTTCTCATTTACAGAGATTTTCACACTACACCCTATTGGAAGCCTGCAAAGACCCTCATACGTCGCATTCTACTTGACCAACCGAGTGTGAAGATGTCGCATTGTGCTCTGCTAGTAGACTGCGACAACCTTTTCTCATCGCATTGTGTCCCATACCCAGCCTGCGAAGACTCCTATAGGTTTCGTTGGAGTGAGTCAATTTTTCTTTTTTTGCCTAGATTTTCCTTAATTGCCTAGGGTGGACTTCTGATGCCAGTGTTTGATTGATTCATGAGTTTAAAAGCTTACTCATGATTCATTTTCAGTTATTGAAATCCTTTCTTCATGATTTTGCAAGTTTTTGGCTTTTGATCTTTGTCGCAAGGATATAATCTCAGGACCCTGATCTGAGTGCTTGATTGAAAAAAGGTTTTTAGTTTGTTTAAAGTTTTGGATTGATTTCTCTTATCAGATTGTTCTTTGATTGAGAAACACTTTTTGTTTGCATGTGACGAAAGGTTTTCTTGTCTTTTTCATTTTTGTCTACATTACAAGTTTGATTTGGGAATTGTGTTGAGAATGTCTTGATTTTATTGGATTACATTTTTGTTTTGTCATTACATCTCTGATTTTTTTTTGCAAAGGAATAATTGAATTCATTTATTCTTTTTAGTAATCCTTTGTAAGAAAATTTTTACATTCGAAATATTTGTTAAAGAGAAGAATTGGAAAATTTTGTAGTTCATGATTGTTTGGAATTGTGTTCATTCGAAATTAAGAAATTGCAATTTGTATCTTTTTGTACTTCAAAAGAAATACCTTCTCCCTACTGTAATTAGAGTTCATTGAATTGGAAAATTCCTCATTCATCTCCTTTTTCATTTTATTGGGTCAAGGTCACAACATCATCAATTTCATTTCCATCTCCCTTTTTGAGTAAACAACAACCTCTAAAACACAACATAAATTTAAAATTTATTAGTAATTTTTATTTTCTAGGATTCTTTCCACCAACATTAGCTAGGATATCGCTTTGAAATAGGTTGTAAGGAACACTCTCCAAAGAATCAAAACACACAATAGTATCTTGTGATACAAAGAGTTCAAATCCAATTGCCACATTTTATCCTGGGAAGCCCTTCTCACACAAGGGTCAATCATGAGGACGTATCCAGACTAGCAGAGTTACTCACCCTTATTTGTTGGTCTTGGTGCAGAGATTGCATGTATTATTGGGGGTAACTTGAAGGTATACCCACAATTATGTGTGGGAGCCTCTCAAGTTGATTTCAGGCTAGATACCTTGCCCTTGTGCGTGGATCAAATTGTCAACTGTTTCCCCAGGCATCACTGTTGTAGTTGGTAAACTTAGTAGCCTGTCTCTCTAGGGTCTTTAAATGAGGTGACTATGGAGAGACAAGTCTTCACGATACCTGGAATCAACGTTGGCCAAATTCACTCGGGCTCCTTGGAGGGTATACCCATGATTATGTGTGGGAGCTTGCACTAGGGTGTAAGTCCATTAAGCAGGTCGTCAACATAACTTTTCCACCCTCTTTATCCCAGCCCCTTCTTGTCTTGATTTGGCGAAGTTGGATTTCATCACCAACTAGTGATTTCAGAATAAGAAGGTTTGTTTGCTTGGTTTGATTTCTAGATTTGATTAGTGAGTGTTGTCTGTTTCCCTAGTTGGCCATAGATTTTTTTCGTTCTTTACTTGGTTCAGCCAACATCAGCCTTCGTCGTTCATGTAGGATGAGAGGGATACCCTCAGAAGATCTGGAAGGTTACCTCCCTTTGCTTCCTAATTCACCAGAAGGCTCTCCTGAGGGAGTAGTAAACAAATAAGTAGCTTCTGAAGTTGGATGCACACACTCTTTGGAAGGATTTCAAATTTTTTTGGATTCCTTAGAAGCATTCTGACTTACCCCAAACCCGTTGGTGAGTATTATATGAGATACACATATGCTTTGAATGAACTCGTCCAAAGAAATTGTTGTTGTTGATAATACTAAAGTACCTACTAGACCTAACATAAGATCTAGAGTAGAGGATCCACTTTTTCAAAGTGAATCATTTAGGACCCCGACTCATATTTCCAGAACTTTTAATCCTAGTTTCATCCCATTGATAGTACAATATATTTACGGCAACCTAGGAGCGAGTCTTGATCAATCTATGGCATCACAAATGCTTGAGACGTCTATTACCTATACAGTACCTATGGACCATTTTACTGGTACTACCAGTAGTGTCATCATCGTTCTAGACCGATTGTTGGTTGGTTCTCACTTGATTCTTCTTCTCTAGATGGCCCATTCTATTATGGTCCCACTAGCTACCATGGTTTCTACCATAAATGTGGTTATCACTCAAGCTCCTATTGGAAAATCACTTCCATCTAGACCAAATACGTCACTTCCCCCTGGGTATAAAGCTTTGAATACTTCCATTTCTATTTCTCCCCGGGTTCCATCCGGAGGTTCTAGACTTTTTGTTCCTCCTGGGTATAATTATACGAGTTAGTTTGTTCCCACAACTACCCAATTTCTCTCTGGAGGGCCTTACATTCCTCCTCCACCTTTGTTAGGAGGATCTCATCATCCTAGACCTAGTGGCTCCAATCTAGTTGGAGGCATCGACCTTTCTGTCACTTTTGGTTTCCAAATTCCTGTTGGATGTCAACCTCAAGCTGGGGGGCAACCTCAATTTGGGGGACAACCTCAGATTGGGGGACAACCTCAACTTGGGGGTAAACCTCAAGTTGGATTCCATAACCTAGTTTATGGAAACAATGTACCTTTGTTACAATCTAAACCTTGGAACCTTCCTTTCCAAGGAAATATACAACCATCTGGGGGGAAACATCCTCAAGTCAATTATTTTTCACCCCCTAACCTTGGTCAATAGTATCTGGGTTCTTTGAATCCCACTTGGGGTCAAAATTTTCAATATAATGTTCCTTTCTAGGGGAACATACCCAATCAACCCAACCTTGTTGGATATTTCCTCAAAATCCTCCACAACTGAATCTGTCAGGACCGTCTAATTATCTGTAGACTGCTTATGGTCCTACTAGTATACCTATGGGGCTTCCCCCTTAGAATTACCATTTTCCTCAAGTGAACTGATAGTTTCCTTTTTTGGCCACTTTGGATTTACCGGATTTGTCTAGGATTTTGAATGATCCTATTCTACATTCTCTTTATTATCCCGTCATACAAGACAAAATACCGTCCAACATTCCTAAATTTGACAATAGAACAAGAGAAGACCCAAATAATCATGTTATGACTTTTCATCTATGGTGTTCATCCAACTCTTTGATGGATGACTCCATAAGATTGAGACTTTTCCAACGAACTCTCATGAGTTTGGCCGCAAAATGGTACATCGAGTTACGATGAGAACTCTTTAATGATGTTAACACCGTAGCCATGGCCTTTTTAACACATTACTAGTTTCTAGTTCGATATGAGACAGGAAATGAAATTTTGAGTTCTTTTAAACAATCTTCTTCCACTCACATTTATGATCACATCCAAGAGTGGAGAAGGAGAAGAGTTTTAATCAAAGTTTCTCTTCCTGATCAACTATTGGCTGAGTGTTTTACCAAATCACTCATTCAACCTATTTCTCGTGATGTTTCCATGGGTGGTGTTGTCATTGAAGAGCAGGCGATTAGTCATGCTTAGTATATAGATCTCATTTATTCGTAAACAGGAATGATGTATGATTTGATCCCTGACTCTCCTCGTCCTTCCACAAATCCTACCTGAACACCTCCAGCAGATTATCACGTTACTGATGGTTTGATTGGAACCTTTCATGCCGAGACCCAGTCTGCACTCTCCAGTCATACCAATCCCAAATCTACTGCTTCTAATGTACAAAATATTCCTATTCCTACTCCTTCCATCGGTAAGACTGCTGAGGTTAATTCCGTTCAATCCACACCTACCAATAAAAATCAAAATAAAAAGAAGGGGAAGGGTAAGAATAAGGAGGACAAAAATGAAAATCAACCATCTGATAAAGCCAAAAAACAACCCCTGATGAGAAAGATAAATGTAAGCCTCGTTACCCTTGTCTTAGTTGTGGTGACAACCATTATACGAAAGATTGTCCACGACGCGCCGAGGTTACTAAATTCTCCAAGGGACCGGGAATTTTTCTACACCTGTTATCTTGTCATAACCATTTCCTTCTCAGCAGCACACCCTATTAGTCATTATTGACCAAGCTTCTCCCTCTACCTCATATTATGTCCTTATGTGTACTAGTGACTCTAAAAAGAACAAAGTTGCAATTGCAACTCGAGCCAAAGATTATTCTTCATCAAAGGAGAAAGTTGATGATATACCACCTTCGTTGGTTCAACCTCTTCCTCCAACTTCACCTCCAAATGGACCTCTTCATATCTAATAACCGAGTCTCGATACAATTCTTCTCCTTCCCAGAAAGGGCATTGTTCTAAAGTATTCCTTTAATCCGCAAGCACGTGCTGCACAAAACTACAGTATTGTAGAAGACCTTGCGCAAGCACCCTCTACGATGTTGGCTCTTGAAGTCCTTCAAAGTTGTCCTACTCAACAGAAGGCACTGCTAAAGGCTATTGGTGGAATTGATCCAACCGATACTAATTTGATAATATTTGACTTTGAAGATCACCTTCTGAGGCTTCCTCCTCAATTGGCATTTCATATCCAAGTTGTTGTTGAAAACATGAATATCTATAGAACTGTCATTGATGAAGGAGCCTCAACTTGCGTTATGTCTGTTACTTGTTGGAAAGTTATTGGCTCTCCTACCCTCACCAAATCACACAATACACTTAAGGCCTTCAATGGTATAGGTTTTAAACCTTACAATGTTCTTCCTTCATTGTCTATTACGTTGGAAGGTAAATCGGCCAATGTAGAAGTTGAGGTCTTCGATGCACCTCTTGATTATAACCTTTTGCTTGGTTGTAGCGGGATCGATTCCATGCATGCAGTTGTGTATACCCTTTTCCATGTGATATTTTTCCTGCAACAAGGAAAGGTGGTTACTGTCGACCAACTGGCCTTCTTTAATTATGATTCTCGTACTAGCAACGTTCCTTTTATCTCGAAGACACCTCCCGATTATGAGAGTGCCGACATGGGGCTTTTAAAAGATTCAACTTTGATGGGTACATTTCCAATCCCACCACCCAATATATCTCCTCCTTTTGTTCCTTCAATTAACATGACCTCCACCACTTTTCGTAAAACCCCTGAGTCATATGACCCATGGATAGTACCTAACCCTGGTGATTGTCTTCATTACAACGACAAAATTCTTTTAAGCTTGGTTTGATTTTCCAATCAAGATATTCAATTGACAACTCCCTCTCCTCCTCTCTGTGATTCTTCTCCTAATCCATTTCATGTGATCTTTCCTACTGATGAGATGATCATGTCAGTCATGTCTATGGAATATACTCCATGGGATGATGGCCATCATCGTTCTATCATCTTCCTAGAGTGCGACACTATAGAGAGATACCAATGGATTTCGATTATGTCGATTGTTGTTGTTATTTCTTTGGTTCCTGAGTCAACACATGATGTTTTGTACGAAGGGAAATTGAGTAACTTTTCACCTATCATTCCTCTTGACATATCGATTAAACCCGGAGTCATGGAAAATGTTCATATTGGTGCCTCATGTTCTACTGATGAGATTTGTACCTATAAATCTCGGGAATTCTGTAACGTTTTTTCTTGGAGTTATGAAGAAATTCCAGGTATTGATCCTGATATTGTTGTGCATGAGATTAAGGCATATCCGGATGCTAAACCCGTTCAGCATATAATTTGCCTAGTCCATCCACGTAAAGCCGCTGCTATCAAGCTTGAAGTTGAAAAACTTCTTAAAGTTGGCTTTGTTTATCCTATGGCTTTGACTGATTTGGTATCCAATCTGGTTCCAGTGAATGAGAAACAAAGTACCATCCATGCTTGCGTCGATTATAGGGATATAAATAAATCTTGTCCTAAGGACAATTACCAAATCCCTTTCGTTGACCAAATCGTTGACGATTGTGCCAGGAGTGAAATCTTCTGCTTGATGGATGGTTTCTTTGGTTATAATCAAATTAATATTTTACTAGCAGATCAACACAAGACTTCTTTCATTTTCCCTTGGGGAACCTTTTCCTACCGGAAATTACCCTTTGGTCTCAAGAACGCTGGTGCGACCTTTCAACACGCTATGTCTAACACTTTTCATGATATTAAGCACAATGTGCAACCCTATCTTGACGATCTATCGGTGCATTCCATGCATCGTCAAGATCACCCGACACATTTAAGGGCCATTTTTGTACGCTTTCGTTATTATGGCATATATTTGAACCCACACAAATGTGTTTTTTGTGTAGAATCTGACCGAATTCTTGGTTTCATTGTGTCTATACATGGGATTCGGGTAGACCCCTTGAAGGTTGAGGCTATTCTTAATCTACCTCCTCCTTCCACACTATGCCAACTCCAAAGATTGCAAGGGAAGGAAAACTTTTTGCGTCGATTCATCCCCAATTACGTTGAACTAAAAAAAGGATTCACTTGGCTCCTCAAGAAAGGTTACAAGTTTGTATGGGACGATACTGTAAACAAAGCCTTTGAAGTTTTGAAACTTGCTTTAACCCGTACACCATTATTGTTTCCCCCTGACTATAGTCGTGACTACTTCCTCTACTTAGCCATTTCAGATTCTACCATTGCCATGGTCTTAGTCCAAGAGGATAATTCGCATGATGAACATGTGATATACTATTTGAGTCGGAGTCTAATGACTACCGAGACCAAATACCTACATGTGGAGAAAATGGCCTTGGCAATTGTTCAAGCTGTTCAAATATTTTGTCACTACATCTTGTTATGAAAAACCACAATTATTTTTTATTGCAACCCCATGCAACATATCCTTACTCGAAAATTGCTATGGGGAAAGTACTCCAAATGGATTGTTATTCTCCAGGTTTTTGACTTGGAATTTCAACATGCCAAGTAAAAGAAATCTTTGGTTTTTTCTGAATTGATATGTGACCTTCCCTCTACTGAGATAGAAAATGTTGCAGAAGATTCATTTCCTAACAAATCTCTTTTTCTAACCAGTTCTGATGACGTATGGTATGGAGATATTATCATCTATATCCAGACTCAAACTTTCCCACTTGACCTATCTAGTACAGATCATCATCGTATACAGTATCAAGCCTGCCAATACATATCCTCGGTGATACCCTTTATGTAACACCTTGTTTCCCCCAATCTGTAAAAATAACTATATTGGCCAAGAACTATGGCAAACTCAAAGATGGGCATGTTTGATTTGACGGACCTTTGTATAAAAGGTTGATGAATGTAAATTATGTTATGAATATGTGTTTCAAGACTGCTGGGAGGGGGATATGCTAAAATAGACCATGCTGGCTAATCAAAGGTGGTGGAAGGGACCTGGAATGGTTGTGTTAACTTCCATCGAGCTAGTACCATAATGGTTTTTACTTGCTCAAAGACCAAAACAACTCTTTGACCCTGGAATGGATTTCTCGTCAGATTTGTAGGTGGGGAGACTCCTTAAGAGTTAACGAGGGGATGGGGGTGAACCGCCCATCCATAAAATCTCCCAGACCTGACCACGGATGGGGAAATTTGTGCCACATGCAATCTTGCAGCTAAAAATGCAAGAGATGAAGTGTGGGTAAGGGGGAGAGAGTGCACGCGATAGGGATTGCGGAAGAGAACTGGAGAAAACTCTGGAAACACAGAGAGTTTTGAACATAGGAGAAGGAGAGTAACCTTCATCCTTGACTTCCATGGAGCTGGAAGTAGGAGACTGAATCTCAAAGCATCGTGGTCTAGCTCATGGGTGGCTAGTGGTAAATCCATTTGGAGTCACTGAGCCTACGGTTGGGTGGAAACGAGCACCCCTCTAAGAAGTTGCATCATGCCTGGTGTTTCTGATAAGTGTTATGTCATGTATTTTGAATTGAATATCATGAATGCATTCTCATGCTCATACGCTCATAAATGGTTTCTGTATAGAAAGCGTTTTCCTTGTGTTTTGATTGGAAATAATGGATGCATGCTTATAATTATATGACCATAATCAGTTTATGCATAGAATGAATAAGTTCAGAATACGAGTCCATTCCCTTGAGATTTGTCCCATCTACTTGACTCGTGCTATGCCCTAGTTTGATTTCCCGAAGGCACCTCCTCCCGGGAAGTTTCCTCGTATTCCAGAGTTGGAGTGAGTCCCTTGAAAAGAATACCGTTATAGTAAACCCACGAGTTTACTTTACCCTTTTCACAGAGTCATAGCTCGACGAATTAGGAAGGATTTTCAGTCAGGTCACCAAGCGTAGGGATAATTACCCAAGAACCCTCTGAAGGTCCAGATGACCTGGGTCTGGAAACCTTGTACAAGAAAGAGTAGTTCTCTCAGGTTTCAAAGTCGTGGGAGTTCGAAGCCCCGAGAGGTTGAATCTCGTGAATCAAGCTTAGAAAGGATAGTGAGTCCCATTTATCAAAAGAGAATACCCCATCGTTTGGTAGACGAATGGTCGGAATCCTTTAATAAATACCCTAGATTTGTCAAGATCGATGGATCTAGAGGAGGAGCGCAGGCGTTAATACCTTGACCCCTTCAACCTTTGCAAGTAGTGATGGGATCTAGGACTGTAGATCCAAGGATCTTTCGGAGCTCTATGGACCATCGGATTAGGGGAGGGTCACAGCCGTTAATCTCATACATAAATTTCCTTATCAAGAATTTGGGGATCGGAGTTTCAAAAGGTAAGGAAACTCTCTGCTGTAGATTTTCGTGAGTCGTGAAATCCTGGCATATGAAACCCTGAATTGGTTTAGCAAGAATAGGTTTCGACATTTCAGCACCCCGGATACCAAAGGGTAAGACCCCTCGCTTTCGCCAGTCGCGAAATCCTAGTATACGAAACTTCGAATCAGTTTAGCGTGAATAGGTTTTAGCGTTTTGGCACCCAAGAAACCAAAGGGAAAGACCCCTCATTTTTGCAAGTCGTGAAATCCCGGTACCTGAAACCCCGACGTGCTCTGTGGATGAGCCCTAGGTCACCGGATAGGGTCTTGTGGTAGGAAGGAGGAGTCCTAAAAGAATCTAGACCATCCATTTGTAGGGGATGCGTGGCGAAGATCTAAAGCCACCGAGGTTCTGGACATCAGAGGAATAGGAGTGAAGACCCTGCCAGAAATCCTAAAAGGTAGAACATCAGGATTTAATCCAGACCATTGATCAAGTCGATGATCTGGACTGTAGATCCAGATGATACTGGGATTTTGAGTTCTGGGGATTCGAAAGGGAAAGGAGGAATGCTTGCATCGCGATTCCCCGAATTAAAAAAACCTAAAAGCATTTAGAGGAATAACACTAGGTCATAGGACCGGTCATATGAAAAGTGAACCCAGGGAGGAGCTAAGGATCTGTTAGACCCTTTCAAGTTTTGGCATTTTGAAAGACAGAGAACAAGGGAACACTTGCATCACGATTCCCCAAATCGCGATGCCGAAAGCACCTTTTTGGTAAGGCCTGTGGTCATAGCCAACGATTACATGGAGGAGGATAAGGGAAGGGATGGTTTGCACTAGGCTCCATAGAAATTCAGGGATTTTGTCCCTCGAAGAAAAGACAAAAAGAAAAAAAAATAAATCTTAGTTGTTGTAGTGGGTGTGTGAAAAATTGGTATCAGAGCATGGTTACAACACTTGGCCTGCTTGGGCTCATGGATGAGTTGCGCAGAAAATCCATTTGAAGTACTCTTAAAAGGAGTAACTCTCTATCCTAATCCCCTTTATCAAAATCCAAAGTTAAGAATGAAAATTCCTATTGTGTGTATGCATTTGAAAAATATGAATTATGCGTTGATTGTGAATGAATATAATGTTGACTAACAACAAGTGTTTTTCTTTCACAATAAGCGGACGATCAATCGCGGGAAACTGTAGATGCATAGAATGGTGATGCACCACAAAGTGGGGGATGACTCCCACAATAGAGACGAAGAGTCTGACGAAAGGAGAGCGGTGGAGACCCCTCCATATCTAGCTGAGACTGTGAGGAGCCTCATGGTCGAACTACAGAGCTGCAAGGCCGACAACAAGAGGTTGATAAAAGAGAAAGAAAAGAAAATGGATATTAATGCAGTCTTGTTGCAAAGCTTATCCGAAATACAAAGGCAATTGCAGCATGGACCTGACACCAATCACATGGACCAACGACAGACAAAGAAAAGTCGAAGTCCACCTGAGATACGAAAACATGGTCTTTTAAGTGGCCTCACTGGGAAGAATACCTCGAGAAAGGTCCACCCCAGAGATAAGGGACAAGTGTCAGATGATTCCTATGGAAAGGAAACTGGCGACTCCGAGGGATCTTCTAGTAGTAGAACTAGTTCTTACTCCCGAAGAAAACGGAAGAAGCGAAATCATTCCAAAAATCATAATCTCAAAGAATTCAAGAAGGCCAAACCACCCTCTTTCGCCTGTGAAATAAAGAAGGGAGAGGAAGCAGAGGCATGGCTGCTTGGACTAAAGAGGTATTTCAGAGTCCATGACTTCTCGGAAAACTTAAAGGCCCGAGTAGCCACTTTCAACCTGAATGGGAAGGCTTCCATTTGGTGGGAAGACCTTAAGAATGTAAAAAGGATTCACGAAGAAGACTTATCTTGGGAATGGTTTGAGAAATACTTCAGGAAGAAGTACCTGTCAGAAAAGTATTTCGACGAAAAGACTAAAGAATTCTATGAACTAAAGCTGGGGAAGCGCACCATAGAGGAATATGTCAACAGATTCCTCGAGTTGCTGAGGTACGTACCCTATATAAATGCAGAAAAGGAAAAGGTGCAACAATTCATTAGTGGACTACCTAAGGACTATCAGAACGAGATTGAGTTTGATGAGCCAAAGACCCTAGAAGACACTATCCAAAAGACAAGATATTGTTATGAACAGCTTGGGCATTGAGCATAACCTCGTGAATGTTGGAAGCAGAAGAATAGTTCGGGATTCCAGAAAAAAGGGGTTTAAATCCCCAAGACTTAAAAACTATAAAAAGGACTCAAGGATGAGCTTTCCAACACGAAGTGTACACCAGTAGAATTTCCCCTCCCAAAGCAGAAATAAACCTTTTGGATCCACCCCAGGAAATATTGATAACCTGAAGAAAGAACCCTTTAAATGTTGGGGTTGTGGAGAAGAACATCTGCTGAGGGACTGCCCGCACCGACAACAAAATAGTCGAAGAATTTACAATGTTCAAGCAGATACCACCGTCAATGACGTGGCTAGGAGCATGCCGCAAATTTATGCAGCCGTGGATAATAAACAAGCTAACCACCAAGCTTCAGTGGTGGAGATGGAAGGTATGATCACCAACCATCTAGTGTCTATTCTAATTGACCCTGGTTCAAATTTGAGTTATATAGCCCCTAAGGCTGTTGATAAGTGTAAATTACAGCCACATAAACACACCAAGCCATGGTTGGTACAATTAGACACCGACACCAAAGAAAGGTAATGGAGGTCATACCATCTTTCCAATTCACTATGGGTGAATTCCCCACCCAAGAAACCCTTAACGTATTACCCCTAGGATCGTATGACATGTTGATTGGTATGGACTGGCTAGCCACATATAAAGCCAAACTGGACTGTTACCATAAAACCTTAGAATGTGTAAGTGAAGAAGGAAGAAGGATAACCCTTCAAGAGATCCAAAAACTTGTCTCGGTGAGACGAATATCAGCTCTTCAAATGAGAAAGTATTGCAGAAAAGGATGTCCACTATATGTGATACAGGTGTTGGAATCAGTTGAAGATGACAAACTAAGCCTCGAATACCACCCCACACTAAGAGAATATAGAGATGTGTTTCCAGAAGAGGTACTGGGTCTACCTTCGAGAAGGGACATTGACTTCTCGATAGAACTTGCACTAGGATCAGTGTCAGTGTCTAGGACACCCTATAGAATGAGCACACCCAAGCTAGTTGAGCTTAAACTACAACTAAAAGAAATGATGGACAAAGGCTATATCCGACCCAGTGTGTCCCCATGGGGAGCACCAGTTCTGTTTGTGAAGAAGAAATATGGTACCCTCTGACTGTGCATAGATTATAGACAACTCAATAAGGTAACCATAAAGAACAAGTACCCCTTACCCAAGATTGATGACTTGTTCAATCAATTGGGAGGTTCTTCCATCTTCTCAAAGATTGACTTGCGATCTGGATACCATCAAGTCCGAATCAAGGGTGAATACATCCACAACGCTGCCTTCAGGATGAGATATGGTCACTATGAGTTTGTGGTAGTACCATTTGGATTGACCAATTCCCCTGCCACTTTTATGTGCTTGATGAAAATTGTGCTTAGCAAATTCCTAGACAAATTTGTACTGGTTTTTATTGAGGATATATTAATTTACTGCAAAAATAGAGAGGAACATGAGGAACATCTTAGACTTGTGTTTCAAGTGCTAAGAGAACATTAGCTCTATGCCAAATTTAGAAAGTGCGACTTTTTCCAGAAGCAAATACATTACTTGGGCCATGTCATATCTGAAGAGGGAGTAGCAGTAGACCCTAACAAGATCAGGTCTATCACGGAATGGCCTACCCCAAAGGACATTTCGGATATCATATCCTTTATGGGCTTAGTAGGATTCTCCAAGATTGGTTTTCCAATCACTGCCCTCCAGAAGAAGGGAGTCAAATTCCTTTGGACCCCAAAATGCGAAGAAATATTTCAATCCCTAAAACATCTACTTCCTAGTGTGCATAGATGCCTACAAGGAAGGGCTTAGAGGAGTCCTTATGCAAGGAGGAAGTGTAGTCTGCTATGAATCCTAAAAATTGAATGAGCACGAAGGCAACTATGTGACCCATGATCTAGAGCTGGACACCATAGTGCGCACCTTAAAAATGTGGAGGCATTACCTCCTAGGAAGGAAATTTGTACTCATGACAGACCACTATGCATTGCGATATCTATTTGACCAACCAAAGCTCAATGCCATACAAGCTAGGTGGATGGCCCTCCTTAGTGAGTTTGATTTTGAAATCAAACATGTTAAAGGAAAGGAAAATAAGGTGGTTGATGCCCTTAGCAAAAGTATGAAAATGATTTACCTGGCAGCGGTGAGCACCTGTGAGACAAATGTCAAAGAAAGAGTTAGGAATGCACAAGAAATAGACACATTCTTCAAGACCGTGACCTCGTACTTGGAGCAAGAACCCATAGGGATAAAGTATGAAGGCTACTAGATGATAGATGGAGGTTTGCTAACCTACAGAAATAGATTGTGTGTTCCAAATTGTGACGAATTGAAGAGATTCATAATGGATGAACTACATAAAAGACCATATACTGGTCACCCGGGATATTAGAAGATGATCACAGCCACTAGGAAACAATTCTATTGGCCTAGGCTAAAGAAATACATAGCTAACTATTTAGATAAGTGCCTAGAATGCCAATAGGTTAAAGCAGAACACCAGCACCCAGCAGGATTATTACAACCTCTACCAATCCTAGAATGGAAATGGGAAACCATTTCCATGGACTTCATCACCAGATTACCAACATCGACCAAACAAAATGACGCCATCATGGTAGTGGTGGATAAATTGAGCAAGTCCGCCCATTTTATCCCCGTCAAATCGACTTGCAAGGCAATAGATATTGGCAGCGTATTCCTAAAGGAGATATTCAGACTACATAGTATGCCTAAAAAGATCATGTCTGACAGAGACACGAAATTTACTTCCAACTTTTGGAAATCCTTGATGGCTGGTCTAGAGACCAAATTATTGTTTAGCACAGCCTATCATCCTCAAACCGATGGACAGAAAGAAAGAGTGATCCAAATATTAGAAGACATGCTAATAATGCATGTAATGTATCAACCTAAAAAGTGGAAAGATTACCTGCCACTGGTGGAATTCTCCTACAACAACGGCTACCAAGAATCCCTAAAGACGAGTCCTTTAAAAGTCCTCTATGGTAGGCCGTGGAACACTCCAGTCAGTTGGAGTAATCCCATAAATAGAATTACTATTGGACCTGACATGTTGAAAGAAATGGAACGACAAGTCATTTAGATAAAACAAAATCTAAAAGTCGCTTAGAACAGACAGAAAAGTTACGTTGATCGAAAGAGAAATCCAAGAGAATTCAAGATGAGAGACCACGTATATCTCAGAGTTAGGTCCAGGAAGAGTTCCCTGAGGATGGGAGCTTGTGCTAAGTTGGCACCTCGGTATTGTGGACCCTTTGAAGTTCTAGATAGAGTGGGACCTGTAGCCTATAGGCTAGCACTTCCTCCCACAGTAAAAGAACATAATGTTTTCCATGTTTCATTATTGAAGAAATATGTACACGATTCTAATCATATAATTGAATGGTCTGTGATCCAGGTGGAACCGGAGGGAGAATTCCTGCCAGAACCTCAATGCATACTGGACAGAAAGGAAACCCCACTTAGGAACTAAACCATTGCACAGGTCAAGGTGCAGTGGAAACATTTTGGCCAGATGAGGCTACATGGGAGATGGAAGATGCCATGAAACATGCATATCTGATTTTGTTTACTTCTGTGCGTACTCATCATATTGATAGATAGAACATTGAGGACGATGTTTCTTTAAGGGGGAGGGAATTGTAACACCCTGTTTCCCCCAGTCTGTAAAAATAACTATATTGGCCAAGAACTATGGAAAACTCAAAGATGGGAATGTTTGATTTGACGAACCTTTGTATAAAAGGTCGATGAATGTAAATTATGTTATGAATATGTGTTGTATGACTGCTGGGAGGGGGATACGCTAAAAGAGACCATGATGGCTAATGAGAGGTGGTGGAAGGGACTTGGAATGGTTGCGTTAACTTCCACCAATCCAGTACCGTACTGGTTTTTACTTTCTCAAATACCAAAGCAACTCTCTAACCCTGGAATGGATTTCCTGTCAAATTGGTAGGTGGGGAGGCTCCTCAAGAGTTAATGAGGGTATGAGGGTGAACTTCCCATCCGTTAAATCTCCCAGACCTGACCACGGATGGGGAAATTCGTGCCACACAATCTTCCAGAGAAAAATGCAAGAGAGGAAGTGTGGGTAAGGGGGAGAGAGTGCGCTTGACAGGGATCACGGAAGAGAACTAGAGAAAACTTTGGAAACAAAGAGAGTTCTGAACATAGGAGAAGGAGAGTAACCTTCGTCCTTGACTTCCGTGGAGCTGGAAGTAGGACACTGAATCTCAAAGCATCGTGGTATAGCTCGAGGGTGGCTAGTGGTAAATCCGTTTGGAGTCACTGAGCCTACGGTTGGGTGGAAACGAGCACCCCTCTCAGTAGTTGCATCATGCCTGGTGTTTTTGATAAGTGCTATGTCCTATATTTTGAATTGAATATCATGAACGCATGCTCATGATTATACGCTCAAAAATGGTTTCTGTATAGAAAGAGTTTGCCTTGTGTTTTGATTGGAAATAATGGATGCATGCCTATACTTATATGACCATAATTGGTTTATGTATAGAATGAATAAGTTCAGAATACGAGTCTATTCCCTTGAGATTTGTCCCATCTACTTGACTCACACTATGCCTTGGTTTGATTTCCCGAAGGCACCTCCTCCCAAGAAGTTTCCTCGCATTCCAGAGCTGGAGTGAGTTCCTTGAAAAGACTATCGTTATAGTAAACCCATGAGTTTACTTTACCCCTGTCACAGAGTCATAGCTCGGTGAATTAGGAAGGATTTTCAGTCATGTCACCAAGCCTAGGGATAATTACCCAAGAACCCTCTGAAGGTCCAGATGACCTGGGTCTGGAAACCTTGTACAAGAAAGAGTAGTTCTCTTAGGTTTTGAAGTTGTGGGATTTTGAAGCCCTAAGAGGTTGAATCTCATGAATCAAGCTCAGAAACGATAGCGAGTCCCATTTATCGAAAGAGAATACCCCATCGTTTGGTAGATGAACGGTCGAAATCCTTTCGAAAATACTCTAGATTTGTCAAGACCAATGTATCTAGAGGAGGAGCGTAGGCGTTAATACCTCGACCCCTTTAGCCTTCACAAGTAGCGATGGGATCCAGGATCGTAGATCCAAGGATCTGTCAGAGCTCTATGGACTATCGAATCAGGGGAGGCTCATAGCTGTTAATCTCATACATAAATTTCCTTATCGAGAATTCGTGGATTGGAGTTTCGAAAGGTAAGGAAAATCTCTGCTGTGGATTTTTGCGAGTCGCGAAATCCCGGTATACGAAACCCCAAATCAATTTAGTGTGAATAGGTTTTGGTGTTTCAGCACCTGGGAAACCAAAGGGTAAGACCCCTCTCTTTCGCCAGTTGTGAAATCCTAGTATACGAAACCTCAAATCGGTTTAGCGTGAATAGGTTTCGGCGTTTCGGCACCCAAGAAGCCAAAGGGCAAGACCCCTCGTTTTCGCAAGTCGTGAAATCCCTCTACCCAAAACCCCGACGTGATCTATGGATGAGCCCTAGGTCACCAGATAGGGTCTTGTGGTAGGAAGGAGGAGTCCTGAAAGAATCTGGACTGTCCATTTGTAGGGGACACATGGTGAAGATCTAAAGCCACCGGGGTTCTGGACATCGGAGGAATAGGAGTGAAGACCCCGCCAGAAATCCCAAAAGGTAGAACGTCAGTATTTAATCTGGGTCATTGATCAAGTTGACTATCTAGACCGTAGATCCAGATGATACTGGGCTTTCAGGTTCTGGGGATTTGAAAGGGAAAGGAGGAATGCTTGCATCGCAATTCCCTAAATCATGAAACCCTGAAAGAATTTAGAGGAATAGCACCAGGTCATAGGACCAGCCGTATGAAAAGCGACCCAAAGGAGGAGCTAAGGATCTGTTAGACCCTTTCGGGTTTCGACATTTCAAAAGAAAGAGAACAGGGGAACGCTTGCATCATGATTCCCTGAATTGCGAAATTCAGAGTCGCCTTTTTGGTAAGGCCTGTGGTCATATCCAACGATTACATGGAGGAGGATAAGGGAAGGGATGGTCTGTGCTAGGCTCCATAGAAATTCAGGGATTCTTTCCCTCAAAGAAAAGACAAAAAGAAAAAAAGAAACAAATCTTAGTTGTTGTCGTGGGTGTGTGACACTTTACCTCCATGGTATTGATTCCATATTTCGACGATGTCTCACCTATGATGAAGCTAAGAAAGATTTGAATGACTGTCACTCCGGAGCATGTGGTGGTCATATGTCTAGGTACGCCACTGCCCAAAATATTGCGAGCCAGTTATTTTTGGCCTTCATTATTTAAGGATTGCATTACCTGCCATCTAGAAATGCCATGCTTGTCAAACTTATAACAACAAGATCCAATCTCACCCTGCTCCTCTCCATCCTGTAGTTTTTGTTGGTCCATTCACCAAATGGGACATTGACTTCATGACATGTAACCTTCACTTGACTGGGGGGCATCGATACATCATTGCAGCTGTGGATTATTTCACTAAGTGGGTCAAGGCGATGCCTACATTTGATAACACTGAGAAAAGTGTAGCATTATTCATATTCAATCATATAATCACTCGGTTTGGTGTCCCTCAAGCCATCGAAAATGACTATCATGGTCAGTAATGATGGCTTGAGGGACACCAAACCGATTCATGATATGATTGAATATGAACAACGTTGTAGTTTTCCTGGTGTTATCAAATGTAGGAATCGCCTCGGCCCACTTAGTGAAATAATCCACAGCTATAATGATGTGTCCATGCCCCTCGACCAAGTGAGGGTTACATGTCATTAATTCAATGCCCCATTTTGTGAATGCAACAACGAAAACTACAGGATGGAGAGGATCAAGGTGAGATCAGATTTTGTTGTTAAAAGTTTGACAAGCGTGGTATTTATGGACGACAATAATGCAATCCTTAAATAATGAAGGCCTAAAATAACCAGTTCGCAAGATATTTTGGGCAATGGCGTACCCAAACATATGACTGCCACATGCTCTAGAGTGACAATCATTCAAAGCTTTATCAACTTTATCATAAGTGAGACATCGTCAAAATATGGAATCCATACCACGAAGGTAAAGGGTATCATTGAGGATGATGTATTGACAGGCTTGATACTGTTGGATTACTGAGAGGGGGGTGAATCAGTAATAGCATAATTATAATCCTTTTTCTTCAAATGTTATATCAATGTAGAATTATTATCCAATAATGACCAGTAAGAAATAAACAATCACGCACATACACAGTACACTAGTGTTTTACGTGGAAACCCAAATCGAGAGAAAACCACAGAATGTTTTTTCTTATATGT
>JASDQU010309843.1:94494-107552 GCA_032191745.1 Picea mariana | reverse complement strand
AACTGAACATAGAGAGCCTCGATAGAAAAGGACTGGGCAGATGAAACGGGGCGCTGCAAGAAAACCAGGGTTTGAAAAACATGACGCGTAGAGGAAATATTAAATGATTAAAAAGGTACCGTGCGCAGGAAACATAACAAAAAAGAGAAAAAGCGACAGGTACTAGTGCGACACAACTGTGATTTCCCTAACATGCTATAAAGTCGGAAAGAGGGGGGAAAACCGACCCATTGTTATTTTTTTCTAAGGATAAAAACACTGAGTCGAGAGAAAGAATGATAGAGTGTGTAATTGCACTACCAATCAATGAATTGAGAGCTTTTCATTTGAATTTAACCACCATGTCACCACCACAGGTTGGAGCACCAAGCATAATTGGATGAAGAACCCAGAGTACTACATGTGGACCATAAGGTGGAACCAGTGAGATTTTGACAATGGTGAATGTGGATGAAATTCACACACCAGAATACGAGAAAACCACATTACATGTGGAGGAGGAGAAATAATCCACACAGGAGCCTGAGCAGCTAGTAGAGGATGTTGTGAGGAAGGAATTTGATGCATCCAGGGGAAAAGGGCCATAGGAAACGAAATCGACCATGGAATCCATGCAATAGGTCCTGGAGCCAAAAGCAGAGCAAGAGGGGGGAGTACCATCCCCACAAGGGAAAAAGGAGCTAAGAGAAGAAACCAGTATGGAGGGCATACAATGCACTCAGGCAGAGATAAGTATAGTAATGTCGAAAATTCCCAATGAAGTGAAAACTGGGAATAACATGGTAGGAGGAGTCAACAACCTTAAATACTATGACCACAATGTTTCAAATGCTACAAAGTTCCCAGATTTGGCATCGTAGAGATACCTAGAGAGAAGAGGAGAGGGCCCATTAGGCGCACCATTGTGGGATCCTGCACAGTGGATCCTAGGCCTATACAACACATGTTTCATGAACCTCTTAGACATACTGCACTTTGGACACCAAAAATACATAAATACATGTGTTAAAAATTTTCTAGAGAGGGTGCATGGAGGAATCCTATGGATGGACAGGCCAGTACTGATTAATTTTGACCTCATCACAGAGATTACAGGGCTACCCACAGATGGGGAGAAGCCAGAGAAATACCTAAATGAAAAGAATCGGGAAAAGGTCATCTCCATTGATATTAAAGCGAAGTATGGCACAGAGAGGGGGAATAGAGGAATAAGGATCAATGACATAAATGATCCCGCAACTCAGATTGCAACCAGATTGCTCGGCTACAAATTAATGTGCAAGTGTCGAAAATAAGAAGTGCACATCAGAGTAGTGGCAGTTGCGGCATAGTGTGCAAAGGGGAGCTCGATGAGCTGGGCCTTGTACATACTCAACTCATTCCTAGAAGACTGTAAGGATGTGAAATACTAGGGCTCTGAGTTCCACTATTCGTGGTTACTCTTCCTCATTGCACTTATAGGGTTGTGCATATCAACATATATGATATTCCTCACAAGGATAGGAAAATGTGGCTTAGCTCACTACACATCACTGCGAAGCACCATAGATCCCAAGGTAAATAAACTCAAAAATGACATGTTCACACAGTACTTAACAAATAGAGACATGTTTGTGTGATAGAGACATGGAGGATCTCACCATAAACTGTCCAGGAGTATGGACAAATAGCCAATTTTCGTGCATCATGTCACAACATGTGGCTACAGGAAAAGAAGGACCCCACCAAGGAGTGGTTGCAACTGAAGTATTGTGTTATGACGAAGTACATCCACATGGAGGTATAAGAGTGGAATGGGGAGTGGAAAGTAGTAGAGATCCCAAGTGAAACACCACTAGTACAAGTCCATACACATGATAACACACTACCCTCGCAACAGATAGGTAGGAATTATGCTACCCAACAAAAGAAAACAACAATAGGTACAGGGGGGAAAGCAGTTCCATTCAGAAGAATACTAGGACACAAAAGAAGTCACAATGTGGTTCGACATAGGGTCCACGGGATACAGAGCAGGCACAAAGAGGACCAACAGGACAAGTGAGTATAGAGGAAGTGCAGACATAGGCACAAGATGTAACCATTGATGAAGAAGTTGAGTAGGGCAGTGGAATGGATACACAGATTCCTGAAGCATATGAACAACCAGATGCCCATACAAAGAGAACAATGGAGCAAGTAACTGGCATTAGGAAGAAAGAAAAGGCCCATAGGAAACAAATGGAAACATCATTGAAAACAAAGGATGTAGAACTGATAGCCATCACAGTACAAGATCGACTATCATAAGTATGGGAAAATGCGGAAAACCATAGAGATTCAATTTTGGAACAGGTACAATAGGTAAACAACCATGTTAGAATAGTTGAGGATCAAGGTAGAACAACAACAAAAGGAAAAATCGACGCCAGTAAGAGAAGGAGAACCTATTGGAGAAATAGTACAAATCACAGTAGAGGGAAGTGCTAACTTTATCATAACACCAGATATGATGTTAATCGATGAGGAAATGACGCAGAATCCCGTGAAGGATATCGAAACGTTAGACTTGGCGATGCTCAAGATACCAACAAGAGAACTATATAAGTTATAGGTTAGCATCACATAGGAGATTCAGTCCAGAGAAAGGTCTGACACGACGAATCTACAACTAGTGTAGGAAGAAAATATGGCACTGAAGGAAGCCATTAGCCAGGAAGGGAAGAGGAAAGCAATAGCATAGTGAAAAGTGGACCATATGGAGACCTGGATAGACTCAGTCTTTCAAGATTTCTCAGATGACACGGTATCAAAGGAAACATATTCATAGGAGAAGATAACAAAGATAGTGCAGACTCTACAACAATATAAAGAGCAGATCAAGGAACTGGAGGAGCACGTGGTACCTACGACTCCCCAATAGTCTGGGTGCAAAGAGAGAAAGACATGATAGAAACTGTAGAGAACATCATGTAGAATATATATAGGGTGTCAGAACTACTGGATAAAAGTGGCCAGCTATGGACCCAACTATTAGAATATGGGAGCCTACAAGAGTTTCAAGGAAAGGAAGATAAATTACACGCACCAATGGCAGATGTCAAGCAGCGACAGAGGAAAATGTCCCTTCCAGAGAAGATTAAGACAACCGCATAAATGAAGAACCTTTAGGAAGAAGAAAAAGCGATGCATGCACAGAAAATCGCACGACAGGTGCAGTTCAGGGATGATTTTAGGGGCTAATTTTAGCTCATGGGCTAATTTTCCATGGTTTTTCCATAAACATGATTTTCTATTTTGAAAATGATTCACCGAAATTCTATATGATAAAATTATTTTACCTTAAAGATCACCAAAAGTTTATAAAAACTATATAAAATCCTTAGAAATTTGAATATTTTTACAAAAATATTGCTAATCATTTATAGTTGGCATATGAAGGATTAGTAATATTCGCCAAGGTTTCTACATTTTAAAATAAATTTCCATCCTTAAAATCATCCCTGGCGCAGTTGGAGCCCTTACAGGAAAAGACAAAACAATTGGTCATGGAAATCGACACAGCGAAAATATGCCTTGAACAAATAGTCTTGGAGGGGGACGAGATATTAACACCACCATTCATTGTGTAGGTGGTCAAAGCCATGACAACAAAGAGAATTCAGGCTCAGGAGTAGTGCTAATAGATAGTAGACATGTACGAAGCACTAACATAATAAGTGGAATACACGAGACTTATATAGTGACTCGGGATGAGCCACGATGTCAGTGTTGGGGGCCTATTGGGCATAGACCCATTTTGGGGAAAAGGCCATTTTTGGAGAGAAAAGCATGAAGTGGAAGAAAAGGTAGCTGGAAGGAAAAGTATCATGTACAAGGGAAGTATGCAAGGCACACATGCAAGGGAGACCTAACTACATTAGGGTTAGGGTTTTTCAAAATATTGTAATGGTCGATAAGCCAAGAATACGTATAAGTAGTACCTAGGGGGTCTAGGGAGAGGGAGACATATGGAGAAGGAGAGAAAGGATAGAACTGCAACAACTTGTATGTCAATAAGCTAGAGAAGAGTCAAGCAAATCGATCCTGAGGGTTAGATCATAGGATAAGGATCCTAGTGCGATCTAGTCATCCTCACAGGGATCGGGAAGCATGTTGAGATTGTAATATCCAAGTTTGTAAACACGCGTGGTGCGATATATTTCTGAGCCATAATAAAAGAGCATGAGAGAAAAATATTTGTGGATGTAGCCCAGGAGGGGGTGAACCATGGTAAAACTTGTGTTATGTGACTGAATGTTATGCATCCCCATTGTTTTTAATGATTAAATGCAAGATAAATGAATTAAGGAACTAGTTAGATCTGAGATTTCACATGCATGAGTAAGAGTGACTGATTAATTAAGATGTTAGACTAAATAAATGAAGATCACAAGGTACAACCACAGATCCCCACTTATTCCCATGCTGTAAGCATCTTAGTATTTCAGCCACCCACCCATAGAACTATCTCGGGTGAGACTACACAATACACCTTGTGTACTACACTGCCTTCTAGTTTACCAGGGGGGGCGATAGTTTTAGAGAGTTTTTTTTGGAAGCTTGTTAAATCTGAACCTGGGTCAACTTATGAAAGTAAGGTAAGATCAAAGTAGATAAAGTAGTTAACCAACACATTCCAACAATTTTGCATGGTGCATCATCACCCACATGAACCTATCCAAAATCACCTTGAACATAATATAGAAAATGTTTCCTATGGTGTCTGGCATGAAATGAAGCCCCCTAAATCTACTACCCAATACTCATAAATATTATCTACTGAAAGAATCAAAGAATCTTGTAACACATCACCTGTTACATTTGCTTCTTAATTTTTCTCTTGTTGTCCATCTCTTTGTTTCTTTGGAGCTCTGCAGTCTTTCTTTAGATGTCCTTTCTTCCCACAATTCCAACACTCTATCTTTCTTAGTCTAGATTTGGATCTTCCCTTCCTATAATTTCCATGGTTCCCTAAGACCTTTCCTCTATCCTTTTGTCTTCCCCTATTCTCCATAGCCAACACATTACCTGATGTCTCACATGTGCTTTTCCATCACATATCTTTGCTAAGGATAACACCAACAAAATCATCAAATTTTAGAGTGTTTGAACCAGCGATTGAGTTACTTATAGACATGAGAAATCCATTCCACCTTTCTGGAAATGAGCACAATATTAGAAGAGCCCTAACCTCATCATCAAAGTCCACTTTTACAGAACTTAGCTTATCAGTAACCATATTAAATTCATTTAAATGATTTACAATAGACCCACCTTCTGACATCTTCATATTAAATAATCACTTCATGAAAAATACCTTATTGGACGCAGAGGGTTTTTCATACAGTTTAGAAAATGCATTCATCAACTCCTTCGTTGTATTTTCTTTTGAAATATTGAAATCTATCGACACTACCAGGCTCAGTCGTATCGTTCCTAGTGCCTTTCTGTCAAGAACCTCCCATTCTTCATCCTTCATGGCTGTTGACTTCTTTTCTATTCCTCCCAATGGTAGGAATAAATCATTTTGATATAAAAAATCTTCCATATGCATCTTCCATAACTGGTAGTTTTGGCCATAAAATTTCTTGACCCTAAACTTTCCATCTTTCGCCATTACTCCCACTCAAACTAGGAACCCTCTTTTCCTACGAGTTACCTTTCTCTTTGATACCAGTTGTTAGAAACACATGATTTCGGAGAAATAAATAAAACAAATGCGGAAATAAGGCACAAAAGATACACAATACAACAGAGACATAGATATATGTGTTTTACCTAGTGTGGGCTACATCCACCAGATAAATTTCCAGGTCCTTCCTTTTTATTATCTAGCAAAATGAATGGATACAACCTACAACACACCCACTGTAAATTCTTCTTATTTCTCTCACAATCTCTTATTTCATAATACAATAATCACCCACATACACAACAATAATACAATTCCCTCATAAAAGAGGGTTGCCTTCTAGGGAAAAAACCCCACATAACTTCTACTGTCAAATTTGCGACCTTATAATGAAAGGTCTAGATTGACTACGACCTACAACCCCCCCCTCCCCCCCGCGTGGAGGGGTGTACATTCTTCATGGGGTATAAACATGGCTGAAAACGAAGACCTCTACATCAGGAAGATAATTGATGTCCACAACCAACATAGTATGAAGACCTTAAAATGTGTAAGAAGATAAAAAATGAAATACTATAAGATATAATACATGTTTTTAAAGACATGGTGTGTCTTGAAGAAATGGACATTATGTGAGAGTCCTAGGAATAATTCCATATTATTGTATGTACTTCTATGGAGTCTGCAAATTATTGAAGTTCCCAAAATAAACATTAAAGGGTGATGTTAGAAAATCATAATGTTTCTTTGTGTTATTCTAGTTGATGTGTGGCCAAGTGGTTTCATATTGAGACAAATATGAAAATTATGAATAACCTAAATGCTATAAATATGTATGATGTAAATATATTATTGAAAAGTATCATATAAGTGAATCATTTTAAAATGAAAATTACTATGATTCAGATATTCTTATTTGTTATTGTTTCTAATGTTTTTCTTTTTACTCTTAAATCTTAATATAATAATTTTTAAGAGAACGAAAAAAAAATATATACCAAGATAATAATTCAATGACTAACACTCACTATATCATATTTTTTCATGATTCAATAACATATTTACATCATGTACATTTACATCACTTGAGATATCTATAATTTATAAATTTGTCCCAATATGGGGCCACAATTTGGCCACATGTTGGATACAATACAAATAAACATTATGATTTTCTAACATCCCCTCTTAATGTTTATTTGGGGAATACCAATAATTTACAAACACACATATGAAGTTGACATTCCTAGCATTCCCTCTTAATAATAATGTATTTGAAACACTATATGTATTCTATCCTGAAATATTTGGTATTTTATCTTCTATCACCATCAACTTTCTAAAGTATTGATACCACTCAATATGGATCATAAAACTATCCTTCATGGGCCTTCATCACGTCCTTTTCTAGTCCTGAACATGTATAAAAAAATATATTCCAAAATTTATAATCATGTTTACATAGCATCACCATTTCCTTTCATGTTCACATGATACCAAGATAAAGACCATTAACATATCCAATAAGTATATCATATAGTGGAATAAACAACCAACACTCACTTATAATGGATACCATAAAAATGATCTATAATGGAAACAACAATCACTAACATGTACTAAAAAAAATACCATAATTAACTCCATAAATTTAACCAAATATTCCTTTGGAATCCAAATATTTATTAAATTTTCATGTTTTTTTTTTCCAAGTCTTTATACTTGACTTCGAATGATCATCCTTTCTAATAATCATATATGTATCTTTGTATTATATATTTTTTGAATAATAATTCAATCTTCCATAATATGCATAAGGATGTTATTTCCAACACCTTTCCTTTAGTTCACAATGTATTTCTGTTTTTTTTTAATGATGGAATGCACATTCGAGGAAAACCTATCGGGAAATTATCCTTGTTTCAAGGATGGTACTCATGGTAAACTATTTGGTTGTATTTTTGGAAAACCTAATCTGACAGAGACATCCAATAATATCCAAGTAACAACACTCAAGGAAAATAATAGAGTGGTTCCCCTCATTCTTAGGACATTACCCAAGGTAAAGTTACCCTATATTCCTCAAGGAACAAGGTTAGGTCAATAGAGGGCTTGAAGTCGTTACAAAAATATACTCATTATGAGATTTACATGTCTCTTACAGTAATAAAACACAGGTGGTGAGGATAACACTCCATACCACAACTAATCGACATAGACCCATTTGACATAATGATAATGTATTCCATAATGGTTGAGGTCAACTTTTCCTTCCTTATTTGAAGTGGGATGTGTCATGCATACATATCAAACATATAATTGTAATACAATAATTTGTACCTATCAAACATTCTGTTGATGGATCTTAAATCCCTTAATTCAACAGTAGGAACCAAACCCGCCACCAAGGCCCAATTAGACTCTACAATGTTTAAGGATGGAATGGTTCTTCGGATCTTGCGATCCGACCAAATTATCGATGGGCTTTGTGTTTTCTTGTGAAGGCTCTTCCTTCGGTTAGGACTATTCTCTTCTGTATTTTCTCTTGCATGGGATTGGTATAAGAGATGCAAGCTAGCATAAACCAACTTCACAACAAACAAGACTAAGTTTTAACTACTGGGGAAGAGGCTGAGCTTGGGATAACCCACTGCTCAAACATGCAGACAATGATTCCATACCATAGGCCTAGTACTAATACATTAACCATGTAAGGATCCAATTACTGTCTACGAAACTAATTATCGAAAAGAAAGCACATATGTAATAAGATAATGGAAAACAAAATAATTCTGTTGTGGGTGGGAAATCCCTCCTACGGACTAGCACGAAGGGTTTTATCATGCATGCAGAAATGACCTAAAGATTCTTACTTTTTACCATCATCCCATGGCTAGACCCCCATTACTCATATGTAAATACAAGGCTCAAGAGATTAAGTTGACGTACCTTATTCTTCATGTTTGATGTCGATCCCTTTTCACGCTTGGTCATTCTTTGACTACAACTCTCCTCCCAATGCTAACCTCCATTCACTAAAGACAAACAAAGAACTCCACATGCATTTTATCTATGAACTAATGGGTTAGAGATTTAGTCAATCATACAATCAATATTCCAATAATGACAATCTCATATGGTGGGACGGGAAAATCAGTTCTTTTATTAACTTCACAATCATACCTTACAATGATAAAGTCAACTATTGCTCCTCAATCCTGGTCCTGGGCTCTTCTTCCATTGTCTTCCAACTGCTTTTCTCTATACTTCTCTTTTCACAAGGATTGCTAAAGGTTGGGACAAAGGGAATGCTCAATCGGGTATATTTTATTTACTATGATTCTCCTCTTCCAAATGGGACCCCTAACCCTTATTTTATAGGCTAGAAGAAGCTAGGTATTTGGTTGAATTTCCGGGCATGCATGGCTGAAAGGTTTAGTTAACTTACCCAAAGATGTGTTTTCTGTCAACAACTTTCATTTTTTCATGCTTTTGTAGGTACACGCAGGTTGTCTTGGGTCAGCTAGAGTGTACACGCATGCAGTAATGTAGAAGGGTGCATGGGCCTTTATAAAAGGGTTTTTTAAGAAGAGTTGTTCAACAACGTTTTGGAAAAGAAGGAATCTGATATGGCCTAATTCCAGGTAAGCATGTCTGGTGCAAATTAGGGTTATAACAATTCATCTACCATAACCATTCATCACATAATAACACAATGATTCATCTTCATCATTAAAGAAAACAACATCAAAACATTGCACTAGATAACTTGACAACAAAATTAATTACTCTTACTCATTACTACATCATTCATGAAACATGATAGGAAGTGGTTCTTCTCCAAGTCCAATCACATGCATTTGATGAAAATAGTTTGTCTTTGGTCCAAAAGGACTTCTCCCTTCATAGAAACATCGAAATAATTCTTAACAACCAAAAGAAAGAGTTCTTACAACAACCATCGACCTTTAACTAATTGGTCGATGTCTTTATTTATAATGTAAAGTTTAACTGAAATTAATGACTAAGTGTAGTTTAAGAAAAACAAAAATCGCCATGTGGCATCATCTTCTAACAGTTTCTTTAATAGTCCACCTAAGATATCTCTTGAAAAGGGTGACTTCTCTCGTATTTAGACCAACTGATAAACAATTCTTCACAAGTTTGGGCCCATGGAAATTTGTGTTGTTCCATCGGATCCACATATATTCCCCTGATGCCCATCGCATGCGCTCGGTACTTTACTAAAATGGAGTTCAACTGTTGTAGCATGGTTTGGGCTCTGATTGGATGTTCTACAAATCGTTTCATTTGCCCTAGTCTCACGTCAGTCATATTTGTGAGCTCTTCATTTGATAGTGAATCTTGTTTGGCATGGGACTCAACTACATCGCTCAGGTCGACGAAATTGTCGGGGTTTCCAAACTTAGGGAGTCTGATATCCTTTATTGCTTTGTTGATTTTGCTTAAATGTTTCTTTCAAGTTCTTCGGTGAGGTCACGAAGCAAAACTTATTCGGTAGTCAGTAGGATCTTTCCTACAATTAGGGTTGAGGTAGTTTATCAATCAGGTAACACATAGTAAGATGCAAACAAAACAGAATAGACCGATGCATACTTGTAGAGCTCATTAGTATCGATTGTTTAATACTTATGTGATCCTAGTCTCCCTTTTGAATGACCTGTGATGTCTTTGTCCATGCCTCCACTCCTCTTCAGTTTAAATGAGTTACGTTTGCATGCCATATCGTAGCAAATCAGGTACGACAAATACGAGCATTGAAACCATCACAGTGACCGATTGACCCTTGGGTTTGGGAAAGGATGCTAGAGCCGAACATGTGTCTAAAGTGCGTGTATGCTCCCAAAAGGTCGGATACTGTAATAAGGAAGCCTTTAAATGCCTCAGGTTGAGGCGATTTTTTCCTTAGGAAGTCGTATCACCAAGTGTGTCAACTATCATTCGCCAATAATGGAAGTTGGTGAGTTTAAAGAGATTGGAATGATTGTACGATATATTCTCTGCAACTCCAATCGGCAATGCTTCACGCATTCTAGATTTAATTCATTGAGCAGTTGTGATGCGTTAAATATTCAATACATCATGTCACGAGGCATGAGTGTTCTTTGGCACATTATATTTGGCTTCCTCATTCTACTATAAATTCTAGAGGCTCTGTGGGGAATTCTATGTATCAGTCGAGTTTATTCATCGGTAGCGTTTATCTCACGAGTCAAATTCTAGTAAATCTTTGTGTCGTATCCCTTTACTCATCCGCAAGCGTCTAAGCCAATACGTTGTCGCACTATGGGATCCCATTTAAACAAGGGGTGGTTTTTTTTAGGTAACTGGAGTGCTAGTTCCGAGCCCCAGCGTCTCTGGGACTCTTTCTTATTGGCATCAGGTGTCACTGAGGCTTCAATAGGAGGTACCTGCCTTTTCTCTTAAACGGTGTCAGTGTCTCAAACGAAGGTGGGAGTGGAGAAAAATACATATGAAGGACATGTTCTGGAGGTCATGCCCTCTCAGAAGAAGACACGGAAGTGGAGAGGAAGGTCTAGAAAAAATAAGGAAATAGGAGGAGAAGGAAACCTTCTAACTGAGCTGAGTGCACACCCATTCGCTAAGCAGTTTACGATGAAAACTATCTGTCCGGGGTCTGTCGGGACTTCCAGTCGAGGAAGCAGGAGATGAAAGGGAAGGGAAAAGACATTGGGTTATCCCATTGGAAGTCCCATCGAGCAGCTAGAGTGGGCCCAACTCGCCATAGCCAAACTTCACCAAGAAAATAGAGAATTGTGGAGACAGTTGGCGGTGAATAAGAAGAAGGTATCAGCACTGCAGGGTCGAAAAGGAAGCACAAATTGGCTCAAGAGACAACTTTGGGAAGCATAAGATATGATTTTGTAGTTGCATGAGGCCTAGAGGATGTCGGGGAAGGAGAAAGTGAAAACACTGTAAGGCGCAAAGCGTAGCCCGGGAGAAGCTATGTGCATAGGAGATACATAATGGGCGGACTCTTTCTTTGTATTCTCTTAAGTGACGTTTGATAGTTTTTTTTTGTTTGTTGTAAGGGCTTTCATGTTCTCACTTTAACTGGGTCGGTTGGGCAAGGTGTTGGCGCTGTTAATTTGTATGTAATGTGAGCTTGGCAGGCAATATAATATCCGAAAAAGTTTTGCAGTTGGATGTATCTTGTTCCCTCTTTGTATGTCAATCTGTCGTGTTTTTTATCTAAGCTTCTTGTAAATTATGTGATTTTATAATTATCATTGTTCTGAGTTACTTTGTAAATTTGTTGATATTGTCCTTTAGCAACTTATGATGTCGATTGATGCTAACGTGGCATTGTTGACTTAGGAGTTATAAAAAATAAAATCTACAACTTGGTTTGTGGGTAAAGATTGCACTTGGGGTTAACTTCACGTTGAACTTGCTAAAAGAGCTAGATATTGCGACTGTCGATGTTGCGTTGGCATCAGCGATCGATGTTTAAAAGTAAAATTAATGAGTTTTTTCTTCATGGGTTATTACCTTCGTAAATCTCTGACGCCGAAAACATTTCGAGAATCGGGGATCAACGATACCACCCTCTCCTTGCGCAACGCTTACTCTTTTTTTTTTTTTATATGTCGATGCCGAACAGATCGGTCATCGTTGATATATTTAGTGAAGTTTATTCATGGAGATGAGAGACCTCCTTGTGCCAAGGCCGGTGAAATTCGACGCTCGGTTGTTTTGAACTTCTCAAGCGATTTTCATCACTTTTAATTTTTTCCGATGCCAAAATTCCTAAGCGCATTGGGGAAAAATTTAGACTGTCAATTCCTTAAGTAGTTGTTAGTCCCTTTTAAAGTTAAGATGATTTTTACATGTTCAAGTAGAATTTAAATGACTCAACATGAAAACATAAATGATAAAAATAGGCAACAGTTTCATACTGAAGCGCAATCAGACAGTTTGAAAGATCAAGTGATACCCAAAAAAGTAAAAAAAATGGCATAGACCTTTTTAGGGTGTGTTGACTGCTCAACAAATGGCGACTCACTGGGAAAAAGTAGAATCTTTTTTCCTTCTCCAAGGCTTGGCTGATATGGGAGATGATCGAGAACCTTGATTGATTTGACAATCAGAACCTCTTAACCTTTTCATTTGAAGTTCTTCAGTTGATTCTTTCGGGTCTACTCGTGGGGTTTTAACCCTTTTCCTCCTTCATTTCCTTTGATCCTAACTCATGCCCCCTTTTTTAAAAAAATTTAGCAAATTATTCACCGGCATGAACCCTTTAGTTACCTCTACTCACTTTCTTCGGTGTCGCTCCACTGCCAGCGAGCATCCATAGCCCCGACAGAGATATCTGCATACCCTCTCCTACTGTTCACTATTTTGATAATATAAATTTTAT
>JASDQU010309843.1:62034-93834 GCA_032191745.1 Picea mariana | reverse complement strand
GAACCATCTTTTCACTATCTATTGGTGAGCTAGGAACTTTGACTTAGCCTTTTCTCTCTCTTCTTCCAGCATGAGCAGAGTGTTGATTCTTTGTTGTATGGCCAATGAAGGTTCCTTGCTGGAATCTTGGGCTAGTTGAAGAGATGGAAGATAGATCCCATTTGGGAGGATGCTTCTTGCCCATAAACCAAAAAGTACGGGGAGTTCCCTATAGATTCTTTGGGTGTGACTCTATCGTCGCATAGAGCATTATGGAGTAGATTATGCCAATTTCTCTGGTTATATGTAACCATATTATTTAATATTCTCACTAGGTTCTTATTAGTTGATTCCGCCACACCATTTCCCTGGGGATAATAATTTTCAAAGTACTTAATTATGATTCCTTTGTCTAGAGAAAACTCTGTCAATAGGGTGGAAGAAAAACAAGTTGCATTATCAAAGACCAGAACAGAAGGGACACAAAACCTTGTGATCAGTTGTTTTTCTATGAATTGGATTAATACCTTCTCATTTACATGAGTCAAAGGGATGGCCTTTGCCCATTTCGTGAAATAATCAGTGGCAGTATGAATGTACTTTTGTAGTTTTGAAGAGCTAGGTGTAATCAATCCTATGATATCCAATCCCCATTGCTCAAAAGGCTTAGAGATAGTCATAGGTTGGAGTGGGACTGCTGCTCTATTCTCCTTTCCAGCGCTAATTTGACAAGTCTTACAGTTTCTAGCGTAAGTATGGGCGTCTTTGAACAAGGTGGGCCAATAATAGTTGGCTCTCAGAATCTTATGAGCGGTGGTGTTTCCTGTGAAATTTTCCGGGACGGGGCCATCATGGAGCTCCTTCATCACTTTGTTTGCATCCTCACATTCAAGACATCTTAATAGCACTCTGTCATAATTGACCTGGAAGAGTACCAAATTTATAAGGCGATATTGTGTAGATTTTAACCTGAGGGCTCTCCACTCCCTAGGGTTGAGGCTTTCGGGACAAGTCCCGTGATGTAGAAGATAAGTTAAATCCTTATACCAAGACTCTTGTCTTGGGGAGATGTATGATACTTTTGCACACCATAGTGTCATTTCGTTCTCCCATCCAGAATCTTCATTTACTTGGTCTTGGGATTCGGATGCAAGCCTGCATAACCCTTGTCCTTTTACTAGTTTGGTAGGTTTTATATCTAGATCAAATTCATGGACTATTGCCATCCAGTTCCCTCTTCTGTCCCCCATTTCTTGATGCATAAACAAGGATCAGACTGCAAGGTGCGACACAATCACTTTAGTGTGGTTCTTGAGGATGTAATACCTGAAATGATTTACCGCCTTATATACTACATATGCATGTTTGTCTATAGTAGGATAATTAAGCTTGACTCCTTGAAGATTAGTACTCATGAATAATACTGGGGCCTTGTTGTTGTCACCATCCTTTTGAGTCAAAACTACGGCTAACGATTGGTTGGAGGCAAAAGTATAGAGGAAGAAGTCTCTATTGAAATCGGGACATTGCAACACCGGAGCCCGGGATATAGCAGCTTTGATATTGCTGAAAGCATCTTTTTGCTCATCATCCCACTTAAATTCGACATCCTTGTGAATCATCTTTTGTAAGGGTTTGATGATTTCTACAAAATCAGGAGTGAACTTCCTCACAAAATTGTTTTTTCTGAAAAAGGATTGCATAACTTTCTTGTTATGGGGCAAGGGGAGTTGATCTATGGCCTTAATACTTTCCGGGTCTATGCGAATTCCCACTTGAGATATAATATGACCTAAAAACTTACCTCCCTCAACACCAAAGATAGTTCTCTTAGGGTTTAAGGATATATCATATTTCCTGCACCTTTCGAAAATCTAAGTTAAGTGTTGGATGTGCTCTTCTCTATTCTTCGAATACATTGTTATGTTGTCTAGATACAGTACCACACATTTATTGATTTGTCCATGGAAGGCTACGTCCATGGCCCTTTGGAAGGTCTCTCCTGCGTTAATTAACCCGAAAGGCATGCATTTATAAGTGGAGGTTCCCCACTTGGTTCGAAAGGTGGTTTTTAAACGATCTTCCTCTGAAACCAAGACTTGGTTGTAACCCAAGAAACCGTCTAGTAGAGAGAAAACCTCCGATCTAGAGATGGTCTGTAGGAGTTGTTCCATCAACAGGACTGGGTAATTTTCCTTTTTTGAATCTTTGTTGAGGTTCCTAAATATACGCATAGGAAGATTTCACCCGACGTTTTTCTCACAAGAACCAAATTTTCTACCCATGCGGAATGTCTAACCTGGAAAATGATATTTGCATCTAAAAGATTCTTTAATTCTTGATATATGAGAGGTTCCAAGGGTGGGTGATACTTTTGGAGATTCTATTGGAAAGGTTTCACTTCGGTTTTTAAGGGGATGGTGTGTTGAGTGATGTGGGTATCATACATTTTTAGATCTCTATAGGACCATGCGAAGACATCTTGGTATTGTCTAAACAATTTGAGATAAGATTTCCTCTCTTCCTTAGATATAGTCTTGTTGAGATTCACATTCTTTGATTTTTCTGGGGTCCCAAGATTTATAGTTTCATGCAGGGGACAAGAGCTACCAGTCTTTGTGTTTATAGGTCCCTTAAATCACTCTTTCATATCAAACATATTTTCAATATTAGCTATCCCTTTCGGGATTGTGTGAGACTTTGATTTCTCTATAGGTTGTCCTGTCTGAGGATCGACCTCTATTGATTTCTCTTGGAATACTTCATCGTCAATAGCCAGATATTTGAAATTTTCTTGGTTAGTCAAGAATTTTATGATTTGTTCATCTCCTTCAAAGACTTTCCAATTGGAAATGTTATTAGTTACCGACGGTTTGTAGAGCAGCTCCACAGTGAATCAAGAGGCTTCATAATCCTCTAGGGGCGACAGCCTGGAAGCAGCTATGGCCAAGGAGTCCGCACTAATATTTCTTGTTATAGGGATCATTGTAATATTGAAGGCTTTAAAATGTTCTATTAACCTATGCACCTCATGTTGATCATTCTTTAGGTGTGGAGAATTGCAATGTATAGTATTTCTTACTTGTCTAACAATGATTTCAAAGTCTTTGAAAACCGTCATCACTTTGACATTCAAATCTATGGCTTTATTTAATCCTTGTACCATAGCTTCATATTCGACAGTGTTGTTGGTACATTCGAACTCTATCCTACAGGATAGGAAATGATATTTACCTTTAGGATCGATGAGGATGCACCCTGGTCCTGACCCTTCTTGTGATTTAGATCCATCAAAATAAAGGGTCCAAATTTGTGAATGACAATCGCTCTTTTCCTCTCCCTTGTTAATTTCTTTCCCTCCTACCTTTTGTTCTATAATATTCAGCGTGGGGTCTTGAAAGAAGAGGGTGTCTTCTGTCGGTATCGCTGACTTCTCTTGAAAAACTGTTTCATAGTTTTGGGTAAGAGGAACATCGGACAAGAGAGGAGAAAATTTTCTGAAGTTGGAATCACAATAATTTCCCAATATGGGGAAATCTATGGATGAGGGTTCGTTTGGGGTTTCTAGATTAGTGACTGTATGTTTTAGATATCTCTCTCTATCAATTTTGATCGTGTTCTTGTATCCCTTCAGTGGTAGCCAAAGGTGCACCCAATCTTTACTGAATTATCCATTTATCTTTTCAAACCAATCTTGACTTAGTAATAATCCACAGGCCTCTGGAATATCTACTACAATGATGTCAATCACTTGCACAAACTTGGTATGTGTCGCTATTATGATCATTACATCTCTAAGTTCTCCCATGACCTTGACCTGAGTTCTGTCTAGTTGTATGACATATTTATCACTCTTGAGAGGAACAACATTTAATTTTTTTCAAATAGACAAGGGCATAACATTGGAAGACGCCCCAGAATATACCAAACAATTGTGAAGGTTCATGTTGAATATTTCAAACGTTAAGAGGAACGGTGGGACAAAAGGTCTTTCCTTCCTATCTTCCGAGAAGGTGTTCACGATTGGTTTTCTCACCATATCTATGGGGGATATATTTTTCTCTTGACTATTTCCCTTCGTCAGGTTTTCTACTGAGTTCAAAGCTTGTAACAAAAAGTCCTTCTCCTGAGGAATCCTGCATATGTCCATAACTGATATGTTAGCCTTTAACTTCTTCAAATCGTCGACCACGTTGTAATCCAGTTTGGGTGATTCCCGAGAATGGATGCTTATAGGGTTTTTACTGAAAGTGAATGGTGTTTTCGGGTGATCGGGAGCTACCTTACTCCTCGAGGTCTGGGTGACAGTGAGATCTTTTGAGCCAGGTGGACCTTTACTACGTGTCTATATCACCGAGACTTCCACGGGTTTCTCTTGAGACTCAAACAAGTCTTCGGAAGGCATGATTAGGTCGGGGTCCCATATCAACATGGATATATCTTGTGGTAGATTAATCTCTTCCTGGTAAGAAATATTCATAGCCTAACTGCTTGATTATTCGGTCAAGGAGACTTATTCTAGAAACCGATTAGCCATCAAATTTATGGCATGTACCCATTGAAGGTAGTCTCTTTCGGAGTGGTTTTCCTTGTGATAAGTACAGAAAGAATCAGACACAACATTTCCTAGATCAATATTTAAGTTAGCTGGGGGCAGTTCAATTTCCTTGAAAGGCAGGTTTCTTTTAAAGAAAGGCTTATAGGGCCTTTGGCCTTGGTTTCCCTTTCTTGCATTTCTCTTCATGTCTATGATCTCATTTGATAATTTCTTAACCATGCATTGTAGATCCTCTATATCTCCATTACCCTTGTCAGTAGTCTATTTAGTTGGTTTACCTGGCGGTCTAGTCAAAAGGAGTCCTCTCCTGGGAGGAGCCTGAGCTTCTAGGGAGGCATGGACTTCTTTACATCCTTTCATCTGCAATTCTATTGTTTTGGCCTCCTCAAAATTTTCTTCTAGGGTTTGCTTGGTGGCCCTTTTTACAAACATAGAAATAGAAGCTGGGAGCGCGTTAGCATAAACCTCGATTTGCAACTCCTGAGTTGGTTTTACCGCGGGCTAGAATTTGTTCAATATGGTTGTGAATCTTTGATTGAAATATTTGACCCTTTCTTTCAGAATCATGGTGGTTGTGAACAACTCAGCCATCAGAGCTCCTGTGGTAGTTTCCTCTACAAATTTATCTAGAAAATCTTTTTGGAACTTGTTCCAGCTAGTTATAGATCCTACTGGTAGATTAAAATACCACATGGAAGTTAAATTTTCAAACGTGTAGGGGAAAAGTCTGCAGACTACATCTTCATGTTGAACGTTCATAATTCTGATCCCAAGTATGAACTTCTTGATATGATCTTCAGGTAAGCCTAAAGTCTCAGGGTCGTACTTGGGAAGCAACTTCTCTGGGTGCCGGGGAATATTATGTACTCATCCAGGGATGACCAAAATGTCTCCGACCAACCAAGGTTGGTTGTTCTGAGGTGGTTTTTCTCTTTCCTCCTCATGGTTTTTATTACCTTCCATATCTTCAGAATCTGAGTTGAATTCTTCTTCTTCCGAAAAGTTGTCTAGCTCAAAGACGTCATCGGTTGGCGTCTCAGGGATAATATTCAGAGGGTGTTCGATTTCGGTGATCACAAAGTTAATTAAGTCTCCTACCATGTGTATGAAAACTTCTTTAGGAGTATTGAACACCGGTCTGCTTATTTTTTTTCTTCGAGGAAGTATCGGGGCCAAGGGAAACACACCGATCTGTCAGGCATAGGCTCTTGTGAGTCTTCTAAACTAATTTAATTCCTCATGAGGAAGGGCGTAAGTTATTTCTGGGAACAATTGTTCTTCCTCGGGCTGGGGTGATTTACCCTCTTCGGGATTACTCAATGTGTGTGGGATGTATTGTGAAGGACTAACCATGCATGTGGGTTGTCACGAATATGTAGGTTGTTTGAAATGTTATATAAAATATATATTCAACCATTCATTCTCAGGCCCTCCTTCTAGCGCCAATTTTGTTGATGGATCTTAAATCTCTTAATTCAACAGTAGGAACCAAACCCGCCATCGAGGCCCAATTAGACTATTCAGCGTTTAAAGATGGAATGGTTCTTTGGATCTTGCGATCTGGCCAAATTATCGATTAGTTTTTTGTTTTCTTCTGAAGGCTCAACCTTCAGTTAGGACTATTCTCTTCTGTATTTTCTGTTGGGTGGGACTGGTATAAGAGATGCAAGCTAGCATAAACCAACTTGAAAACAAACAAGAATAAGTTTTAAATACTGGGGAAGAGGCTAAGATTGGGATAACCTGCTGCTCAAACATGCAAACAATGATTTCATACCACAGGCCTAGTACTAATACATTAACCATGTGAGCATCCAATTACTGTCTGAGAAACTAATTATCAGAAAGAAATCACATATGTAATAAGATAATGGAAAGAAAAATAATTCATCTACCATAACCATTCATCACATAATAACACAACAATTCATCTTCATCATTAAAACAAAGAACATCAAAACATTGCACCAGATAACTTGACAACCGAATTAATTGCTCTTACTCATTACTACATCATTCATGAAACATGATAGGAAGTAGTTCTTCTCCAAGTCCAATCACCTGCATTTGATGAAAATAGTTTGTCTTTGGTGTAGAAGGACTTCTCCCTTTATAGAATCTTCGAAAGAATTATTAACAACCAAAAGAAAGAGTTATTACAACAACCATTGACCTTTAACTAATTGTTCGATGGATTTATTTATATTGTAAAGTTTAACTTAAATTAATGGCTAAGTGCAGTTTAAGAAAAACAAAAATATCCACGTAGCGTCATCTTCTAACAGTTTCTTTAATAGTCCACCCAATATATCTCTTGAAAAGGGTGACTTCTATCGTATTCAAACCAACTGATAAATAGTTCTTCACAAGTTTGGGCCCATGGAAATTTGTTTTGTTCCATTGGAGCCGCATATATTCCCCTGATGCCCATCGCATGCGCTCGGTACTTTACTAAACTAGATTTCAACTGTTGTAGCATGGTTCAGTCTCTGATTGGATATTCTTCAAATCATTGCATTTGCCCTAGTCTCACATTGATCATCTTTGTGAGCTCTTCGTTCCATAGTGAATATTTTTTGGCATGCGACTCAACTACATTGCTCAGGTCGACAAAGTTGTCGGGGTTTTTGAACTCGGGGAGTCCGATATCCTTTATTGCTCTGTTAATTTTGCTTCGATGTTTCTTTTGATTTCTTCAATGAGGTCACAAAGCATAAATTATTCGACAGTCGGGAGTATCTTTCCTACAATCAAGGTTGAGGTTGTTTAGCAATCAGGTAACACATAGTAAGATGAAAACAAAATAGAATAGATCGATGTGTACCTGTAGAGCTCGTTAGTCTCGATTGTTTAATACTTACATGATCCCATTCGCCCTTTTGAATGACCTGTGATGTCTTTGTCCATGCCACCGCTCCCCTTCAGTTTAAATGAGTTACTTCTGCACACCATATCGTGGCAAATCAGGTATGACAGATACGAGCGTCGAAACTGTCACAGTGACTGATTGACCCTTGGGGTTGGGAAAGGATGCTAGAGCCAAACATGTCTCAAAAGTGTGCATACGCTCCCAAAAGGTTGGATACCGTAATAATGAAGTCGTTAAATGCCTCAGGTTGAGGCGAGTTGTTCCTCCAGAAGCTGTATCACCAAGTGTGTCAACTATCATATTCTAATAATGGAAGCTAGTGAGTTTAAAGAGATTGGAATGATTGTACCATATATTTCCTACAAATCTGATCGACAACGTTTCACGTGTTCTGGATTGCATCCATCGAGCAGTTGTGATTCATTAAATATTCAATACATCTTGTCTCGAGGTGTGAGTGTTATTTGACATGTTTTGTTTTTCTTCCTCATTCTGCTATAAATTCTAGAGGCTCTGTGGGAAATTCTATGCATCAACCGAGTTTATTCATCGGTAGCACTGGTCTCCTAAGTCTAATTCTAGTAAAACTTTGTGTCGTATCCCTTTACTGATCCACAGACATCTAAGCCAATACGTTGTCACACTATGGGATCCCCTTTAAACAAGGGGTGGGGTTTGTGAGGTATCTGAAGTGCTAGGTCCAAGCCCCAACATGCCTGGGACTCTTTCTTATTGGCATCAGGTGTCCATGAGGCTTCAATAGGAGGTACCTGCCTTTGATCAGAAACAGTGTCATCATCTCAAATGAATGTGGGAGTCGAGAAAAATACATCTAAAGGACATGTGCTGGAGGTCATTCCCTCTCAAAAGCAGACACTGTGGAGGAGGGGAAGGCCTAGAAAAAATAAATAAATACGACGAGAAGGCAACCTTCTAACTGGGCTGAGTGCACACCTAGTCGCTGAGCAGTTTACGATGAAAAATATTTGGTCGAGGCATGTCAGGACTACCAGTCGAGGAAGTGGGAGACGAAAGTGAAGGGAAAAGACATCAGGTTCTCCCATTGGAAATCCCATCCAACAGCTAGAGCGGGCCCAAATCGCCATAGCCGAACTTTACCAAGAAAATCGAGAATTGTGGAGACAATTGGCGGCAAAGAACCAAAAGGTATCGACACCACAAGGTTGAGAAGGAAGCACAAATTGGATCAAGAGACAACTTTGAGAAGCATAAGATATGATTGTGTAGCTACGCGAGGCACATAGGATGATGGGGAAGGAAAAAGTGAAAACACTGCAAGGCGTGAAGTGTAGCACGGGAGAAGTTCCATGCACAGGAGATACATAATGGGCAGGATCTTTCTTTGCATTCTCCAAAGTGAGGTTTGATATCTTTTTTCTGTTTGTTGTAAGGGTTTTCACGTTCTCACTGTAACTGGGCCAGTTGGGAAAGGTGTCGATGGTGTTCATTCATATGTAACCTGAGCTTGGTGAGAGCTATCATATCCGATTTTTTTTTGCAGTTGGATGTATCATGTTCCCTCTTTGTATGTAAATCTGCCGTGTTTTTTTATCTAAGCTTATCATAAATTATGTGATTTTATAATTATCATTGTTCTGAGTTGCTTTGTAAATTCATTATTATTTTCCTTTAGAAACTTCCGATGTCGATTGATGCTGACATGGCGTTGCTGACTCGAGGGTTATAAAAAATAAAATCTAGAACTCGGTTTGTGGGTAAAGATTGCACTTGGGGTTTCATTCACGTTGAACGTGCTAAAAGAGCTAGATATTGCAACTGCCAATGCCGAGATGGCATCGGGGATCGACATTTAAAAGTAAAATTAACGCGTAGTTTTATTTGTGGGTTATTACCTTCATAAATCTCTGACATCGAAAACATTTCGGGAATTGGGGATCGGCGATACCACCCTCTCCTTGCGCGACGCTTACTCTTTTCATTTTTTTTTTATATGCCGATGCCGAACGAATTGATAATTGGTGATATATTTAGTTAAGTTTATTCGTGGAGATGAGATACCTCCTTGTGTCAACGCCAGTGAAATTCGACGCTCGGTTGTTTTGAACTTCTCAAGCAATTTTCATCACTTTTAATTTTTTTCGATGCCAAAATTCCTAAGCGCGTTGGGGAAAACTTTAGACTGTCAATTCCTTAAATAGTTGTTAGTCCCTTTTAAAGTTAAGATGATTTTCACATGTTCAAGAAGACTTTAAATGACCCAACATGAAAACATAAATGATAAATATATGTAGCGGTTTCATACTGAAGCACAATCAGACAGTGCAAAAGATCAAGTAGTACCCAAAAAATTAAAAAAATTGACATAGACCTTTTTAGGGTGTGTTGAGTGCTCAACACATTCACATGAAATAAAAGTTTCTCATTTTAAAACCTTGGTATGCTTAATACTTATCTGGATGTCATATCCAAGGATATTTATATTAGTTATTAATATCTTATCCTAATGAAAACATGATTTTTGATGACTTTGTCATATCAATTATTGGTTGGATGAGAGTCTTAGTTATCCAAATCCATGTCCTCCGTTTGGTGGATAGTGTATTTCTACTCAAGGCCTTCTTGGACTAAATTCATGGACATCCCAAGGTTAGAGGTAGTAGAGTTTGATCCTTTGTTGAGGTTTCTTATCATATTTCTTAGCATAGAGAATTTTTCTTTCAAAACATTGATCTATTTCTTTTGTTGAACCAAGATATGCATGATCATTACATTCTAGGAGATAGAGAAGTTTAATTTCTAATGATCACTGAAAATAGAGAAGTTTCATTTATATTGATGGATTCCTCATGTATTATGAGCACCCTAAGGAATTCTTGAGCCTCTCTATAATCCATGAATGGGGGATGGTATCCGTGCAGAGAAAAACTATGCCACAAGTCCAAAGTAAATAATAAGTTTGTCTATTATATAGACTTTACAACCAAGAGAAGAGCCAAAACAACTAGAGTAGGGAAAAGTAGAGGAAAAAAATTCAGATCATGGATGAATCATCCAACCTAATGTGCCAAACACCACTTGAAACAACTAGCAGGAAGGATAGAATAATAATAACTAACAATTAAGGGACACCGAAACCTAGAAATTCAAAATAACTAACATAATGAAGAAACCAAAATTTCATAAACGCCATAAAACTAGACACAATACAAAATTTGAATTTCCATATGAAAATGCACCAAAAGTTCACTGACTTCCTTTTCATCATATGGGGGTCCCAAAACACAAACCAAAAATAGAAAGAAATTCTTAACAAGAAATTGTTTTATCCTAGAGAAGTCCACCACAAGGCAATGTCACTCAATTGAATCACATAATATGCCATTATCCCACTTGAGCCCTAATAACATACATAAGATTGTTCAAATTTCGCACCAAGAGTTAAGACTAGCATGCGCAAAACATTGGGCAAGTCCTTTCATATCTTGATTCATCTCTTAAAGCCATATGGTGGTGGATCTTCCATGACATTTTTTGAAGAACAATGTTATAACGTGTCTCGATACCCAATAACATATAAATGATTAAGGTATGGCTTGGTATAGCATGTTCCCATTTTTCTAAAGAACTCTAATGTTGATCTTGGTTTCTTTGTTAGAGAGAGTGTTGGCTTGCAAATTTAATTCTCTTACATCTTGGAAGAAAGAGAAATTTTGGAACCCGAAAAATTCTTTTGGATCTATGTTATAAGGGCTAAATTTTTATTAGTAGGAGTCTTCTTTGAGATCGTTGATTTGATGATTATACTAATTGAGTCATCGATAGCAATCAATGTCTTTATTCTCGCTTCATTTACTAAAAGAGTACTCACTTTGGAGAAATCCATATGCCTTAGCTTTACTATTTGTGGAATTCCCCAAACCCCAAGCAAAGTTCATTTTTCGATGTCCCTTGGGATTGGGAATAAAACCCCGTAGACTTTCCACCCCTAGGTTTCCTCTCGAAGCTCCATCAAAGAAAAGAATGTAAGACTTTTCTTAAATTTTATAGTTTTTAAATTCTTCCTCACTTAACCTAAGGTGTCATGTTGAGTGATGGACTAAATTGTGAATACTGAGTTTTGAACTATGAGTTGAGGGGAGAAACAATTGTGAAAGCTATGCTTTATTATAGAAATCCAACCATTGATGATATTGATTCTTACTACCCCTTGAGTCAATGGATTCTGTGATAATACCCTTTTCTTTTGAAACTATTGTTCTTAGGGTGGCTAACTCTTGATGGAAAACTTCCTTGTTGTGAGCTAGAAAATTTTTCCATCATATAAATTTAGGAAAGTAGACCATATTATTTTCAAAACAGTTTTTTTTAAATGACCCTTTGTACATTTGTTCTCATGTGTAAACATGCCCTTCCAAGAGTCTATAATTTCCATCCTATGGTCAATCCCTATAAAGGATGCATTCCAAGTCTCTTTTGAAAAAGAGAAATTGAAGAAGAGGTGGAAAATTGTTTTTTATTCAAATAGAAACAAGATGCAGTAAGATGGGATTCCCTCTTCTATAGATTCGTTGTGGTTAAGATATTACCATGAATCCTAATCCAACGAAATAATAACTATCCTTATCAGAATATTCCAAGGTTCTCCATCCCATTAAATTAGGGGAAATTAGATCATATAGAGCACAACCCTTTTGAGAAGTTGATAGCCTTACAACTACAATACCCATAGAACATAGTTTACAACTAAATCTCTACTTTTAAAACTTTCTTCTTGCCCTTGGATCAGATATTTGTCTCTACCCATCTTAGTCCCAACATTGTTCACAATAGTGAATTATGTGATTGAATTTCCAGTTTTAATGGACCACTAAACCCCTTTTTCTTCCACATGACCAAGCCCCAAATTCACGGCTTAAATCTTTACCAAGATTCGTAGGCTTAAGCCTGAAGCTGATTTCCAGAGAGAATTATTTAATGAGCCACTGTGAAATCCAATCAATAGGGACCATACATTCTTTCCAATCGAATGATTAGATTTAAATATTGAATTGTCGACCGAGTCCCTTCTAGAACTGTTGATCAATACCAGGTGGATGATGGAGATTTCATCTCGGGATTCGAACAAATTTTAATCGTGACCGTTGATCATCACTGAAAGGACGATCATGGTATATCACATGAAAATGAACTAAAGGGGAATATTCCTCGATACCCCTAGTCAATACCTTTTTCACTAGAACATTGAACCAACGTTTGAAAAGTCTATTCTAATGAAGGATTAATTTCTATAGTCCCTGATGAATATCGGAAATCATCCTCAAATATACTTTGACGGATTTCATCTATTCATCGTTATTTTTCTATCATGCTCACCTCAACTTATGGATTATGACATCCTTACTCTGATAGTGAATAGTATGTCTCCACACATTCCATTCATGGTCACCACTCTCCTTGATCCAACTGTTGATATTTTTAATACCCCGATTGATCTATACCATAGATGGGAACTCCTTCATCGGGGTATTTTCCAGATAGGCACTCTGAAACATTAACTCTAATAAGCCTTCATCATTGTTTCAGATTTCGACTAGAGGGGTTTCTTTGACCATTGATCTAGATAACCTCCTTCCTGATCTAATATAGGCCTTCAATTCTAATATTGACTTCCAACGTCTCCCCACGGTGAGTATTATATGGATCGTTGTTCCAAATGTGATCAATGATAGAGATGGTTTCTTGACTCCAGCTCTGTGCACGAAAAACCCTTGATCCAATGATTACTGGGCAATATCTTGACTGATCCAATGGTCTACATTCATTCATTTCAGAAAATGATAACTTGGAATGGGTTTCTCAGTTGAAATATGGGACTTGTCTTCAATCCAAACTTGTAAACATGTAATCAAAATTTCACAATCCACCAACCTATAACATTGCTAGGTTAGGTACAATATATACCACATTCTTATACAATATATCAATACGATAGGGAATACCTGATTCCAACAATTGACACAAAGCTTCAATTTCACAAACTATTCTATTAGCAATCCTATACAAAGTTACATAAGACCTTCAAACTCTTCTTAGTCCCAATTTACATTTAATTGGCCTTTCCTTGGCCTTTGGCCACACTCATCACTCTTCCAAACTCCTATTCTAACAACTCCATCTCTCCTTGTGTCTCGAATTCCCAATAGTATCATACAATTAAAAAAAAGGTTCATTAAATCGAAATTGTTTTAGATCCACTAATTTCTCCACTATCAAATATCAGGACCTTTTAAGACCCACAAAATCCTCAAGAGACTAACGTTAGGATTTATTTCAAACCTATCAACTCGCTAGATCTACTATCATAGGAAGATCCGATTACAATAACCAACTCAATTTAAACAAAACCTATCCTATGCAGTATTTCTATAATTCAACAAACATACAAAATTACAACCATAATAAATTAGGGAACCAACTCCCTTGGTACAAGTCAATAGCACTTAGGCCTAGTCAACAAGTAAACATTAGGAGGAAAAATGATCTTGCATCAAACTCCCAAGGTTGAAATTATTTTTGATCTCCTGACAATGTGTATTCAACTACTTCATTCTCATTTTTGATGTTGTACACATGATTTACTGCATAATTCCTTATTGTTGTCCTCCATCTACCAGTGTCCCAAATTTTATGTTGATGCACACTATTCACCTTGCTATCTTGACATTGCATTGTTGTTGACTACAACCTTCCTAGGTCCCATACCTTGCTTTTCTTCTATGCAAACTCTTTGTCTCCTTCAACAGGCTGTATTTTCATAATGAACCTATTTTTTTTTCTCTTGATAACTCCATCTGTAAATTTCTATCATATGCTTCCAGAATTCACCAAATCTAGTGCCCTGTCTTGTATTCAATTGGTACTCATATCTACTACAAATCTATTGCATATTGTCACAATTTTTTTTTATGTCGTCTTCCATCTCTTCATCTTAATACCTATGTCTATCCTCAATTTCTTGAGAACACTGATCAGTCAATAATAAGTTATGCACCCATCCTTGCATATCCTTAAGCTGCATGCTCAACTCACATGACTGCTCAAGTAAACCTTGTGCTTGGATTTTATTAAAATGACATATTTGTAATAAGAATTTTATACATTTTTATAAGTATTTCTCCATGGAAATGCACCAATCATCTTTAACATTATCATCACCATTCACTGCCATTTCTCTTCTAGCAAGTTCCATACTTGCATCATTGTAATATTTCATAATATTTTCTAGGATTTCATTTACTTCATCAATTGAAATATCTCCAAGCAGAATCACACATGAATTTCTTGAACATGCATGATATCCATTTTTATTTCTTTCAAGAGACAATGATGTCTATCCTCCTGATACAACAAATCTACATTTTTGTGCCTTTTTCACTCCTTCACAAGAAAATCTCTTGTCTTCTAGAACAACTTCTATTGGCTACCAACCTTCATAACCTACAAACACAAACCACTCATTAATTTCAAAATTATGAGACTTATGTGTCTCTTTAGATTCTCCTAGCATCAAATATCCATATATAGTATTAATTCTTGTAAGCCATCCATGAGGCTTTCATCTTGTTCCTCATCTCCTTCTAGTACTTGATGAGTTTCTTGATGTTTGTCCCTGTCTTTTTTTCCCATTCACAACCTTGCATCCTCTAACTGCCTTTGATCTTGTTTATATTCTTCCATTATTGTGGATGCTCCTTTGTGAACTCCACCATCATCCATGTCTATAAATACACTTTCAACCAAAAACTTCTCTATCTCATACATCTCTTCTAATAATTTCATCTCCTCGTCAAGGTTTATGAGCATCTCATATGAAATTTGTTCTTCACCTCTTTGATCATTTGAATGGCTACCTCCACAACCCAAAATTTTCCTTCTTGCTACACTAATAGTTCCTCGTGAAAATAATTTACCATATGCATTTATCAACTATGTATGGTTTCTTCTCAGATCACCTCTATGAGACAATGTAGCCTCATCCCCTCTTAGAACATAAATTGAATTATGTCCTCCTTCACTTTCCTTTATGACAACTGCAAGTAACTTTCCATCATATGCAAAACCTATAAACACAAAAAAAATATTATATTTAAAAATATAAGGATCTCTAACCCCACTTGATGCATCTAACATCATCTCATTATGTCGATTTGAACTTGCCCAATAGTTCATGAGATTTTCAAAAAATATCTCTTTTTTATCCTCATCATCATCTGCTCCAAGGATTGATCCATGTTCTTGTTCATAATAGTGAACTTCCATATCATACTCAGCTTCTCTAAGTTATCTCTTCAATCTAGCACACAACTTGTGATTCAACTTCACTTGTAACTTATGCCATGTCACCTTCCTCTTCTTCATTATCTAGCCATACCTATGGTCTCATTCATTTTCGTGTAACAACTCCTTTAGTACACTAAGATGTACTTTCAACTCAACCATTTCTTTATCAAATTCCTCATCACTCATCCCCTTTATGCCAACTTCCTTGGAATTTTTCTTCTTCTGGTTGTGGCTCCCTCCTGAACCTCTCTTATGACTATCAATATCCATCTCCTCTTTTGTGAAAATATCTTGTTCACTTTGAGTTTCATCAATCCTCTCCTCTGTAAAAAGTCTCAGTACTTGTTACACAATACCATACCAAGTCTTCCTCTTGAGCTTGACCTTCCGGTATTATTCTAGTTATCTCCTCTGAACCTTCTGATCACTACTCTTCTCTTTTATGGCTTCTTCACTCTTGCTCACTTTCCTATGAGAACTTCAATTGTCCTTTGCATTCCCAATCTTCAGTTGGAAATGTTTACAACATCTCCTATTTCAAGGTTCTTATACCACAAGCTTCTTCACTTGAGAGCTTTGCCTGCTCCCTATTCTTCTATCACAACTTCAATAGTTGTAATGGATTCTATCATATCCTATATCTCTCAGATGCTACTACCTATAATCATAAATTCTTCATAACCATAGTTAATCATAAAAATATATGTCTAATACCTTCAAGACCCATGTTGAGATCTTGTATTCACATTCATTACACTTGAATGGACAACTCCTTATCACAATGGTTTTGCAATCTTCTCACTTACTCCTTTGTACATGCTCCCTTCAAAATCTACTTATATTATTTGTTGAACCTTCCCTTGCTCTGTATCCAATACATAGTTCCAAACAACACTAACTTTCTCTCATACCAAAACTGAACTTTATTCATTTAAGGTATTACATCCCCTACGATCAAGTACATAGGAAAATTAAATTTCCTGCTCTTATACAATAAATGATAGCCTTACGGCTACAATACCCATAGAACAAATTTTACGACTGAATCTTTGTTGTCAAAATTTCCTTCTCATCCTTGGATCGAATCTATGTATCTATCCATATTAGTCCCAACTTTGTTCACAATAGTGAATTATGTGATTGAATTTGTGGGTTTAATAGATCTTTAAGCCCCTTTTTATTCCACACAACCAAGCCCCAAATTCACATCCTAATTCCTTACTAATATTCATAGGCTTAAACATCGAGTTGATTTCCATAGCGAATTCTCATGAGCCATCGATCTATCCTTTAATCATATATCCAAATATCCTCTGAGTGTTTGGAATAGGATTTCAGAGTTCAAATCCCATGGATCACTCCAATAAGACACTCTGAAATCCAATCAATAGGGACCGTATATTCTTTCCAATTGGACGGTCATATTTAAATCTTAGACTGTTGACTAGGTCCCTTCTACAACTGTTTATCAATACCAGGAAGATGATGGAGATCTCATCTTGGGATCTGAACAAATTTTAATCATGAATGTTGATCATCACTGAAAGGATGATCAAGATTAATCACATGCAAACTAACTAAGGGGGAATATTCCTTGATACCCCTGGTCAATACCCTTTTCACTAGCTCGTCGAACCAACCTCCGAAAATATTGTTCTAGTGAAGGGTCTAGTTTGATTTTTGTAGTCCCCTATGGACAGCTACGATCATCTTGAAATCTACTTGGATGGATTTCATCCATTCATTGGTATTGTGCTATTCATCTCTCCTTAGTTTATGGGTTCCGAAAACCTTAATCCAACAACAAATATGATGTCTCCACATGTTCCCTTCGTGGTCACTGCTCTCGTTGCTCTAAGAGTTGATTACAACCGTGGATCTCTTTAAAACCCCGATTGATCTATACCATATATCATAAATCATTCATCGAGGTATTTTCCAGATAGGCACTCTGAAACATAAACTATTATAAGCCTTCGCCATTGTTTCAAATTTCAACTAGAGGGAATTCCTTGGCCATAGACCTAGATAACCTCCTCCTCAATCTAATCTAGGATGTCAATTCTGATATTGACTTCCTCTATCTCCCCACGATGAGAATGATATGGATCATTGATCCAAATGCTATAAATGATTGAGATGGTTTCTTGAATCCATCTATGTGCTTGAAAAACCCTTGATCCAATGATCATTGTGCATTATCTTGACCAATCCAATGGTCTTCATTCATTCATTTCGTAAAAAAATAACTTGGAATGGGTTTCATAGTTGAAATATGGGACTTGGATTCAATCATGACCTGTAAACCTATAATCAATGTTTCACAATCCACCAACCTGCAACACCACTAAGTTAGGTCCAATCTATACTGCATTCATACACATGATATCAATATGATAGGGAATACCTGATTCCAACAATTTACACAGAGCTCTAATTTCACAAACTATTCTATTAAAAATCATGTACACAGTTACATAATACCTTCAAACTCTTCTTAGGCATGATTTACGTTTAATTGGCCTTTCCTTGGCCATTGTCCACACTCCTCACTCTTCCAAACTCCTATTCGAACAACTCCATCTCTCTTTGTGTCTTGAATTCCAAATAGGATTATACAATTAAACAAAAGGTTCCTGAAACTGAAATTGTTTTAGATCCACTAATTTCTCCACTAACAAATATTAGGACCTTTTAAGACCCACAAAATCCTCAAGAGACTAGCTTTATAATTTCTTTCAAACCTCTCAATTCTCAATATTTTCTATCATAGGCAGATTCAATTACATTAACCAAGTGAATTTAAACAAACCCTATCCTATGCATTCTTTCTAGAATTCAACAAACATAGGAAATTACAACCATAATAAATTAGAGAACCAACTCCCTTGGCACAAGTCAAGACCACTTAATCCTAGTTAACAAGTAAACATTAGGAGGAAAAATGCTCCTACATCAAGAGTGAACAAAGAGAAGATGGGATGGGATAAGTGGATTAAGGTTGATCCAATTGACTATCCCAAACAAAAACTGACAACAACAACCCAAGGTGATATATCAAATATGGAATTTTAATCCTTCTTTTTCCATCCAAACCTTTAAGGGAATCAACTCCCAATTTTTCTCCAAGGTCAACTTTCCCATTACACAATCCTTTGAAATGTTAATTGTAGTTTCCTCCACCACTAAACCCATAAAAATATTTCTAATACCATTAATTTAAATTCAATGCATCATGCTAAAAATGCCAATACATCTAACATCATTAATTTAAACATGAATGAAACTAAATTAACATTCACACAACTGCAAACAATGTATTAAACTCAAAGTAAATATGTAGCAGATAAATCCCACAATAAAATGAAACACATTGAGGATTAAATATACATTTAACACCATTGTTAATTTCAGCCAAATATACATACACATAGAAACATATAATTCACTCAATAATAGATTTTATAAACATGAATCAAATCCCATAAGTAAGAATGTAAAAACATAGATAAAACACTTATCTTTTAAACCAAATTTGATACTCACTCAAAAGGACAAGGATTCCTCCCAACTGTAGATTTCTTCTTGAAATATCCACAATGAATCACCCTCGAGCTGAATCCACAAGAGAGGTTGTATGTACTTTACACTCATAGCCCAACACAACCCACAGAAATCTAAGTCTCCTACAACTATCCCATTCCACCAATTCTCTTCCCCTCAACCTGCAAAAACCAAGGAATTGAATCCCCTTTCACTGCACATAGTCCCTCATGCCTTCCCACTTCTCTTTAGGGATCTAACACATATTTTATAGGAATCTCTCTTGCTAGGGACTCCAGGGATGTTAGCTGCAATAAGAAAATATCATAGTAGTAAGCTCACTACTATAGGGTAATATCTCACACAAAATCTTACTCTACAACCATAACAACCCGCTTCTTCATGAAATTGTTTCTCCAACAAGCTACCACATATTGCCACTATGGTTTCCTTCAAGATCCAACACTCTGTTTTTCCTTATTGTCCCAAAAATTTCATGTCAAAACTTCCCTTCTTTCCCATACGAATTTTCCTTCCCCCCATGCAAGTTAAATCTCACACTACCGAATGTTGATTGTACTTGGATACCATTCTCTCATAACTATGGGATGTGACTTTTCACTCCAACATTCTTACACGTGTTTAATAATCGGCTTTAGGAACACTCCAACAAAAATTAGAAGGTTTATACAAAATGATAATTTTAGAAAGTGGGTTTGAATTAATACCCATGAAAATTTCAACCTATGACCCCCCTCTTATACCCTCTACTCTCTTGTGGAAACGTATCCCCCATTACACTATTCATGTCCATCGGTAGTTGACATTAAATTTTATTTTATTGTTTTTCAATATACAATGGTTACATATTATCTTGCTTGGCATGTGGCCATACATCATATTTACATTACATATTGTTGATATGATGATTAAAAATGGGGATGTTACATACCCCCCCNCACAAATTGCATCGTCCTTAGTGCACAACATTGTACCAATATACATATACAAAAAGTTACATCATGATATTTGATACTTTTGTAATTTTATAACTCTTGCAGCAATTCCAACCAAATATCTCTTTTTCCCCTCAATCTACACAACCCAAGGAAGTATACACCCTTCTCTACACTGCAATCACTTAGGTTGTACCACATCCCTTCCAGGGATCCAACATAGATCAGATGGGAAGTCTTTGAGATGTGGATCCAGGAATTCCAACTACCAAAACGGAGCCTTGCACACTTATATACAAATATACATTCAAATTTCTTCCAAATTTTCAAAAACTTGTAGGTACTCTTCCCGCATGGTTTCCTAATGCTCCCACAGAGCGTCTTCAATACCATAGCAGGTCAATTGAATGTTTACCAAGACTATGTATTTTTCTTTAAGAACTTTGTCTTGGTATAGGATGCACAATGCTTCACCCTAAATTCCCCTTCGTGTTCCACCTGGATCACAATTCAATCAATTACGTGGTTAGGATCAAGCACATATTTCTTTAATAAATACACATGAAAGATAATATGAATTTTTCATGGAAGTAGGTAATGAAAAAAAGTATGTAATTGGGCCATGATCGCCCACTTTGAATTCCCTATTTGTCCTTCTTTTATTTGCAGAACTCGTTTTCCTATCCTATGGAACCTTTAAATTCTACTTGATATTTACCATCTACTCTTCCATTTCCTTTAGCTATTTTGGCCCAATAACTGCTCTGTCATGTGGGTTGTCCCAAATTACTGGTGTGTTACATTTTTTACAATATAAGGCTTCAAACAAACTCATAATCAATAATGTTTGATACCCATTATTATAAAAAGACTCAACTAGATGAAGGTATTATTCCCACTTGGAAGGATTTTCCATTACATACATTCTCAACAATTCCTCAATTATTTGGTTAGTCTTGTTTTTTTTCCTATCTGACTTGGGATGATATGTTGTACTGGAATACAAATTAGTTCCAAATCCCTTAAATAATCCCTTCCAAAATTTAGAATTGAACTTCGGATCTCTCTCTGACACTATTTGTTGATGTTTGAGCAACATTAGGCAGACATTCTCCCAAGATTTCCCATGGTGATTTGACTAGTGGAGAATGGCCCAGGTGCAGTATTTGAGGGAAAAAATAGTCGAGGTGTTGATGGTTCTTCAAGAGGAAGAATTAAGCATACATTCACTCATAGGGTGTACCAGTGGTGAATGTCCCAGGCACAATCTTTTGAGGAAAAAAGGCTTGAGGTGCTAGTGTTACTCCAGTATGTGGTAGCATTAGGAAAGCATTCACCCATAGGGGAAATGTGGAAAACCTTCTCCTATATTGGTCTGCAGATCAATGGATATAAGATACATTTATCACAAGGGTGTACTTGTAGATACATTTATCACAAGGGTGTACTTGTGGTAAATGGACCTAGGCGTAGTCCTTTCCTTGATCATGACAAGTGATATGGAATCGAGGTGCTTTTCATGTGCCAGATAGCATCAAGCCGACATTCACTCACAGGGGTTTATATGTGTGGTGAATGTCCCAGGTTTGGTATTTTTCTTTAGTCATGGTGATTTGACAAGGATGGGTATAAAACCCGAGGTGCTAGACATAGTTGTGTGGAGATGGATCATCAACATGGCTCATGAGAAACTTTTCTATGAAAGAAGAAATCTAAGAAGACAAGGAAATGTCAAGAAAAACATTGAAAAAAAATATAGAAAGAAAAATAAGAAAATAGAAGACACTAATATCAAGTGGGCTCCAATGAAGGATTGAAGAAACACTTGTAAAAGCAACAAAAGAAATAAAATAAAGTTAAAGATAAAAAATGACAAGTCGGCCCAACCAATAAAATAAGGTGAATTGACTAGTATAAATAAAGGAAAGTTAATTTCATTATTACACATCTCATAAACTCTCCTCTTCTAGTGCTCATTTCTCGGTTTCTTTGTGTCAGTTTCCAATTGCAGCGCTAGTTTTCAGCTACCTGTTGCGCTATCTTTTTCTAGTGATGCACCATGCTTGAGGGAAATCTCCTTTACCTAGTGCACCTACTGGTGCTCTCAGATTGACATTTCATCAAATTTGAAATTTTAGGTTTTTCAGACTTATGGACATTGAATCTTCTGTTTCAGATTTTGTGATTTCTTCATGTACTGATGTTGTACTATCTAAGATTTGGAGGAAGCAATGGTGATGTCTTCTGCAATGTATGAAAAATCAAAATCAAATGGAATAGTATCATTAAGACTCCAAGTTTTCATATCAAGTTTGATATTTTATATTGCTGCATCTTAAGTAAATGCTGTAACTGGGACAATAGTCTTTAGAGGACTATTAATGTTGATAAATATTGCTTAGTAACACTTGAATATTATTGGTGCGATGATAATTACTGTTAAATACTAATGGTGCACTTGTTTTCAAGATGAATTAATCTCTTCCCTAGCCTAGTAACCCCATGAACAATGTTAAATTCCATGGAGGTTACCATGGAGGAATGGTTAGTCACAACACTAGAAAAGTGTTGTTATTGTATTTTGTTCTTGTTCTTGTTACATGAAGGTTATTGCGGAGAAATAATTGGTCACAACAATGGAGGAGTGTTTTTATTGTCCTTGTTCTTGTTCTTGTGCTTGTTCTTGTTCTTGTTCTTGTTGTAGAAAGGTCATGGGTGATAGCTTTGAGAGGGAGATATAGCGATGATTGTAAGTGGAAACAGGTTATATGGTCTCTAGTTTGAGACATGGAGCAAAATATTTAGACAAGAAGTTTTATACATGACATTATAAATCCATATACTGAAGGAGAAGAGATCAAAGTTTGAAACTTCTGAAAAGAAGGGTACTTTTGTGGGATACAGATTATCCCATATGGAGATTAATAGTGAGGACAAGGAGGTCCTGAAGGATGATCATACAGATCCCTCTAGTCCGGTTGTTCATCCTTCATAATATTAGGAGTCGGTAGAGCTAGTAGAGCTAGTGGATCTACCTAGAGATATTGCAGTGACCAGGAAGAGGCCAGCTTGGATGCGTGATACTTTGCATGATGAAGTGGGGCATGTATATTCACATGATACTTTCAGGGAGAGAAGAAAACATTAGAGTCTCTTGAACTAAATAGAGTCACAATTATGAGGAGGAGCAGGTGCCTCCACCAGTGGTCAAGAATATGGCCCCACCAAGTACCAGCTCAGAAGGAGCCAAAGTTCAGAGGGAGTCATACCTTAGTATCCAGTAAAGAGGAGAAACCTCCCAACAAATTTCATAGGATATGATAATTAATAAGATGTTAGTAGGTGTGGAGGGAGAAGATGGCTCCGAAGACTGTACATACTTAGGAGTCAAGTTTCATAGGCAGCATGTAGACTTAGAGTGAGCCTAATCTCAGAGAGAGTTATTTGGCTTAGAGGGAGAGTCAATCATTCATAGGGAGTTCCCCCCTCAGGTTGAGGTGGGAGAGATACATATTCCAGGATTGAAAGAAGGGTTTCATGAGTTGAGGAGGCCATATAGAAGCTTGAGAGGCAGGAGGATTCTAGGAGATGTGATACCTCTAGGGAGGATCCATTTATTTCAGTAGGCTTTGCTACAATGGCAGAGGAGGAAGTTGGTAAGGAGGAGTGGGGTATTTAGTAGGCTTTGAAATTGCAATAGGACAACAAGTTTGAGAGGATTCCATGGTGGAAGAGTATCAATCCATCATGATTTAGTTCTAAGAGCTGAGGAGAAGTCTGTGGTTACTTCCAAGTGAATCTACAAGATCAAACATGCATCATATGGAAACATCAAGAAGTACAAAGATATATTTGTGGAGAAATGATTCCCTCGGAAAGAGGGAGTGGATTATGAGGATAAATGTTTCTCCAGTTTCCAAGTACACATCCATCATGACTATCATTTCTCTACCTTTAGTGATGGGTTGAAAATTACATCATATGGTTGTGAAAGACCGTGTTCCTCAATGGTATGATTGAGGAGGAAGTATACATATAGAAACCTTAGAGATTTGTGATACATGGGAAGGATTCTCATGTTTTCAAATTGAAGAAAGCATTGTATGGACTCAAGCAAACACCTAGAGTGCGGTACTCCCATATTGATGGAAACTTGATGAGTTTAGGCTTCACTAAGAGTGATGCGTATCCAAACATTTAATACAAGGTTGTATATAGTGATCCAGTGATATTACTATTGTATTTTGAGTAGAGTGGCTCATTGACAAGTGTAAGAGGGAGTTGGATTCAGAGTTTGAGGTGGAGGACCTTGGTTAGATGTACTATTTCTTGGGATTAAAGGTGTGACAAAGATCAGATGAGATATTCCTTAGTCAGGGGATACTGATGAGGTTCGATATGATGGAATTCAAGTCCATGGCTACACTTATGGAGACAAATATGAAGAAGTTGAGTGTTTTTGCTTTAGATTTGGTGTATCCCATGACGTAAAGGAAACTGATTGGATCCTTGATGTACCTGGTTAACACCATTTGATATATTTTCTTTGCAGTAAGAATCCTTAGCTTGGATTTGGTTGAACCCAAGGAAATTCCATTTTTGGCAACGAAGAATGTCCTATGATACCACATGGTACAATTGGATATTGTTTTTCTTAGGTGGTGAAGTGAGGTTGCGGGAATATAGATATTCTGATTAGGAAGGGAGTGAAATAAATAGATTGAGAACCTCAGGGTGCTACTTCAACTTGGGATCAATTATAATTTCTAGGATAAGAAGGATGTAGGATTTTGTAGCACTCAATACAATAGAGATAGAGTATATCATAGGCAGTATTTCAATTTGTGAATAAGTTTGGATTTGGAGGCTTATTGCATGACTTCATCTGAGACATGGTGCATAAGGAAGTGGTGAATCTTAAACACATATCCATAGATGAGAAGATAATGAACATTCTCACCAAGCCTCTATTCAGAGCGAAGTTTGTTTACTTTAGGGGAAATCTTGGCATCACTCAGAACGTCTCCCTTGTTGAGAAGGAATTTTGAAGTTTGAGCAGCATTAGGAAGACATTTTCCCAATATTGGCCATGGTTCTTTGACCAGTGGAGAATGTCCCAAGAGTAGTCTTCGAAGAACAGAAGACTCAAGGTGTTGATGGTTCTTTAGGAGGAAGCATCGAGCATGCATTCACTCACAAAGGTGTACCAGTGGTAGATGGCCCAGGCACAATCTTGAAAGGACAAAAGGATTGAGGTTCTAGTGTTCCTCCAGTATGTGGCAACATCAGGTAGACATTCACCCATAGGGGTGTAGCTGTGGTGAATGTACCTGGTAAGCATTAGGAAAACCTTCTCCTAAATTGGACTGTAGACCAATGGATATAGGATATATTTATCACAAGGGTTTACTTGTAGTAAATGGGCCTAGGTGTACTCCTTTCCTTGATCAAGACAAGTGATATGGAATTGAGGTGCTTGAGGTGATTTCCATGTTTTAGATAGAATCAGGATGGAATTCACTCACAGGGGTGTATCTATAGTGAATGGCCCAAGTGTGTTATTTTTCCTTATTCATAGTGATTTGACGAGGACAAGTATAAGACTCGAGGTTCTAGACACAATTATTTGGAGATGGATCATCAACATGGCTCATGAGAAACTTTTCTATGAAAGAAGAAATACAAGAAGACAAAGAAATGTCAAGAAAACCATTGAAGAATAATCTATAAAGCACAAGAAGAAAATATAAGAAAAGAAGATCAAGTCATCTCCATTGAAGCATTGAAGAAACACGTGTAAAAGAAGCAAAAGAAATAAAATAAAGTTAAAAGACAAAAAATTACAAGTCGGCCTTGCTAGTAAAATAAGGTGACTTGACTAGTATAAATAAAGGCAAGTTCATTTCATTATTACACATATCATAAATGCTCCTCCTCTAGTGTGCATTGCCCAGTTTCTTCATGCCAGTTGACAGTTGCAGTGCCAATTGTGCTATCTCTATCCAATGATGCACCATGCTTGAGGGTTCTTCCTCACACTAGGGAACAACTTTCTATGTGCTTGGATTCTTCTTTTTCTTAGTGATGTATTTGTGAACTTGGATTAAATTTCTTCTAGAGAATTTTTTTTTGGGTTTTCTCCCAAGTTCAAGTTTTCCTAGGATAAATATTGTGTCTATTGTGCATGGCTATATCTCTTTATGATTCTTTTATTTCCGCTACAATTTTATTTCATTTGAAATATTCAGTGTGTAATTATTTTATGATAACAATGACATTAAAATCTATTTGAAATCATAAGGAAATAATTATCAAATATTGAAATTAGAAAAATCAACACTATCACCTTAGGTACACCATGTAACCAGGCAATTTCCTTCATGTAAATATTTGCAATATTGTTTTCCTTCTGAGTCATTTTCATTGGTATAAAATGTGCAACCTTTTTAAGTTTATCCACCACCATCATGATGGGATATTTTTTCCTTGCAGTTCTTGGAAATTTGGTGATGAAATATATTGTAACTACCTCCCATTTCCATTTAGGAAAGGGAAATGGTCATAACAATCCTTCTAGATTCCTATGTTTAGTCTTCGCCTTCTAGAATTACATGCACTTGACTATGTAATTAGCCACATCCTTCTTCATTATAGGACATAAGTACTAGCTTCTTACTGCCACAATGTCTTTTGGTACCCTATATAAACAACATAGGGTACATTGTGCATCTCTTTTAAAAATACATTTCTCCATTCCCAAGAATTAGGAACATAAACTCTATTCCTGTACAAGAGAATTACATTTTCTTCCATCTTGTCATCTTTATTTTTTTGTTATGTAGCTTCCAAAATTCTATATTTTAAATTCGAATTGTACATGCTTATGGTTGTAGCATGCATTTCATGCACTCTTTTGTTGATTTCATCAACCACTTTGTTCTCTTTTCCTCTAATATGTTTGTTTCAAAATCATATTCACTAAGAAATTCCAACTATCTTGTTTTTCTGGCATTTAGTATGGGTTTTTCAAATACATGTTTCAAACCAATATGATCTTCCTTTAGCTCAAATTTTCTACCCATGAGATAATGTCTCCACATTTTTAAAGCATGAACTATGGCTGCCAACTCTAAGTCATGGGTAGCATAATTTTTTTCATGTTCTTTAAGCTTCCTTTACTCATAAAATATGACATGCCTACTTTGTGTAAGGAATCCATAAGCCCTTCCTTGCATGGATCTTTGCAGACAAAAAAATCTTCATCTAGATATGAAACCTTTAGAATAGGTGCACTGGTTGACAATTCTTTCAAATGTTGGAAACTCTCTTCACATTTGGTAGTCCATTCAAACTTTGTTCACTTCTTCTGTAGTGAAGTGATTGGATGTACAACCTTGGATAATAACTCAATGAATATCCTATAATATATATCTAATCCCATAAAGGATATCACTTATGAGACATACTTTGGTGCTAGCCAACTTTTAATTACTTCAATTATTTTTTAATCCACTACTATGCCATCTTCTGAGACAATGTGGCCTAAATAGTGGACTTTTCTTTGATAGAAAGTGCATTTGATCAACTCGGAATATAATTGGTACTCTCTCAACACTTGTAAAACCATATTCAAATTTTTCTTCTACTCCCCATCTAACTTGGAGTATATAAGAATGTCATCCAAGAAGACAATGAGAAACTTATCTAGGTAATCCCTAAATAATGCATTCATTACACACATAAAAGTACCTGGTGCATTTTTCAAGCCAAATGGCACCACCGCAAACTCGTATTGGCCATATATTCTCCTAAATGTTGTCTTCTAGTGTATTCTTCTCAAATTCTTACTTGATGATATCATGATCCCAAGTCAATCTTGGAAATTATGTTTTCTTTGTTTAATTGATCTGAAATATCATTGATCTGGGACATAGGGTATATTTTATTTATAGTAACCTTTTTAAGTTGTCTGAAGTCAATACACAACCTCAAAGTTCCATCATTTTTCTTAATAAAAATAATTGGGGAAACCCAAGGTGAAACACTTGGGCATATGTACCCATTCTTCAACAATTATTCTGGCTGCTTCTGTAACTCATTCAGTTTTGGTGTGTTCATTATGTAAGGATTTTTGGACACTAGGGGAGCTCTAGGAATTAAGTCAATAGAGAATTATATATCTCTCTTTGGTGGAAATCCTGGAAATTCCCCAAAAACATTTTCATATTCCCTAAATATTATATATCCTTCAATTACCACATCCTTATCTTTTGTTGGATCTTCCATATAGGCTGCATATATCTAACACCCTTTCCTAAAACTTCTTTTCAACTACAATGTTGAAATCTTTCTAAGGATTATTGAATTTCCTTCTTCATCAAGGATGTGAAAGTATTGTTGTAACAATATGGGACATCGTGCTTCTTTTTTATCCAATCCATGCTAATTAAGCAGTCATATGACCCAAGTGATATGATGTTAAGATCTTCCTTAGTGTTGGCTCCATTAATTTTCATTGCAAAATCTTTGACAAACTCATTGATTCTTCTTTCATTCCAAAGGCTAGTTGAACCAACCAATATTTTCCATGCTTATATCCATCTAATTTAAATATGTCAACCATATTAGGATTTATATAGCTATGACTAACTCTATAATCAATAAAAATAGATATGGTATGATTATTAATATTATCTTCCACTTCAATCATGTGGGATTGATAGTCTTCTTGTCTATTTTCCAAGGTTGTGTAAATCCTTGGCATGCTTCTGCCCACATCATCCACTGTACCAACTTTCTGAATATTATGCATATTCCTCATACTATCTCCCTTGTGAGGAAAATCCTTGTACATGTGGTCTCCTTCACATCCCCAACACTTTATGGGCTGCTATCTTGGTCTTTTCCATGAAGAATATATCATATTGGGCTCATTTGTTTCTTGCTTATGTTTCCTATATGACTGTGAATTATTCCTAAAGAAAGGTGGCTTGAATTGTTTCTTCCTATAATCCATATTACCTTTATTTTTGTCATCCAAATATCTTTGAAAAGTTGGCCTTGCCTTAATATGCTCATACAAATACTTATATTTTCTTATGGCTTGTTCCAAGGTTCTAGGCTCATCAAATTGTATTTTATCACTGAATAAAGAAGGTAGCCCACTCAAAAATATTTGAATTTTAACCATCTCATCCTTTATGAAGCCAACATACCTCAACAAATCAAGGAACCTCCTCTCATACTCATCCATTTTCATGATTCCAAGCTTGAGTTCAAAGAACTCCTTGATCATCTTGTCATAATAGTTCTTTAACAAGTATTTTTGCTAAAAATAATTTTTCAAATCCCTTCATAATATCCTTTTCTCATTAATGTGCTTAAATTTCTTGAGATTATCCCACCACATAGATTATTTTCCTTGAAGATGGTATACTTTTATTCTGGATTCTACATTTGATGAATAATTGTGAAATTGGAAATACTTCCTAATTCAAAATATCCATGCTTCTACATATTTATCTACCTTATGATCACCATAAAAATTAGGAGGCTTAATATTCTTAGCCTCTCCTTGCAAATCATCTACTTCATCCCTCCTCCTCTATCTTCAGATAGGGGGCATACTTGGGCTACTCTCCAATATTGAACGTGCATGTGCTCTTCTAGTCAATTTCCCTTGTGAATGATGATGTCTACTAACACACTTTGATTGTATATCTCCTATGTGATCATACCTCTTATCATGTGATCCGAAAATACCTAGACATCACTTATTTTTTTACAATATATACATGCAACATATAACTTGATTTAGAATAATTTCTTGATCGTATTGAGGTGATTTGCATAAAAATGAGTATGTGTTTCTTATCCAAAAAGACTCATAAATTGATGATTAATTTGCAAAATGATGAGATGACACAACATAAAATAAAAGAATTCAAATTACATATATGGATGACATATTACTTCATCTTCAAAGTCCCTTTAGATAGTATGATTGTTCTCCATCATCTAAAAATACCAAATTACATTACAACATAGGCTTGCAAAAAACCAATTTAATTGACTCTCTTTATTTCCACTACTCAAAACAAGAAAATGAGTTCACCATTAGAATATTTGTGAAATTCTAATAAATTTGACTATAAAGTCGACCAAATTCTGAATTGTCTCAATTTCACGCTCTTTACACGCCAAATGATGCACTATGGCGCTCATTAATGGAAATATGGACTAATACATTTAAAAATGACCTATGATCATAAAAAATACCTCAAATTCATACTCCTTGAAAAAAATCATGAAAAAATAGTATAAAGTTGCCTAGGTACAGCCAGTCATTATACCTCATGGAACGCATATTAAGACACACCATACTTGGCTCCTCTTCTTGCACTCAAATCTATGCATCTTTACGTCCTTGGGATTCATGCCCACCTTGGAATTCATGCCTGCATTGGGATATTTGCTTCTCAATATCTCCCCCGACATGGGAAATTGTTCCCTTAATATAGGTTGTGTACCCCTTAACTCCTTTTCAGAATAATAGGAAATTAATAAATATTTGTTAGGCGGGATTCGAACAAACCCCTACCCATAGGGGAGTTGGTTAAGTGTTGGAACATTTAATTGGCAAGTCACGGGATCAAATCCCGTCGACCTTGACATATTTTATGGAATGGTTTCAGTTTTTTATATGGTTATACAACCATATATTATATATAGAGTATACAATTGGTTTGGAATCCCTGAGAGTTACTACATTAATATGGTGTGATCATATGAAAATATATGTATGTATGGGTTGAGGGCTTGGACCCTTGGCCCTTTTTTCTGTCAAACAATCCTTTGGCCAACAATAAAATAATGTGGCTCCATGTATAGGTAAGCATCACGTGTATGGCGCATTGGTAACAGAGGCTTGGTAAGGTTTATGGAGGTGAAGGGTTCAACCCTCGTCACCTCCATAAATTTTTAATACACTTAAACCATTAATGGAAAATGGGAGGTCACCACGTGGAGGCCTCTAATTGGCTTACCCTTTCCATGTGTCACAAATTTATTAGTCCACCTGGATTGTATGGATACCAAGTCACTTGCCAACACACTTTCCTAGTCAGTGTACAGTCATGCCATGTGGCACCTTGGAGTGTGACCACATCATCACCATATGGTTGTACATTCGTGCCATGTGTGACCTTTGTAGTGGTGACATGTGTCACCTTGACCCCTTTGACCTAGTTGACTTGAAATTTGACTAGTCATATCTTTTCCATACGAACTCCATTTGTGGCTATTTTTATGTTGTTGGAAAGCTATTGTCAAGATCTACACATTGATGGTATTTTCGAGAGCATTTGGGATGTTTGAATATTTAGCATTTATGGATCCCCTGGGACCTCTGTGAGCATTTCAGATCCTTCTGGAACTCTGTGAGTGTTCCTTAGAGCCTCCTGGATCACACCTTCCCATTGAAGAACTTTTATACCTCCAAAAGTATATATATTCAACAAATTAGTGATGATAATTCTAAATCACTCTTCCACGTTACTGAAATGCTCTTTATC